>QFEY01001620.1:0-17450 GCA_003316435.1 Russula virescens
GGACCTGGGTCCGGGACCATCAAATTTCGTCCTATCACTTCCCATTTGATCATGTCTCCCAACCGTGAACATAAGATCGAGCGCGGGGCGCTGGCGCCTGAGCTTGGATCAAATGCTGCTCCAATCACCAACACTCGACAAGTCACTGTCTCAGAGGGCCCACAGCGGTCATGTAAGAAAGCGCGTCCACGGGATGAGGATGATACACAGGACGGGGATGAAGACCACGGTCGAATGCCCCAGTTGCAGCTCATTGCATCAAAGCGTCAACGCCTTGAGGATGGCACTGCCCATATTATTCGCCACAAACTGGAGAGAGAGAATGTCCTTGCAAAACATGGTGCTTCATATCGTCTCAATCGTCGGGGGACCAGTGTGTTCACGCTCAATGGGCAAAGACGCAAGATTTCTCGGACGTTCAGCGAGGTACGCAGCTAAGCATATTACATGTTGGTTAAGCAAGTCATCTAATCGCCAAATGAATCGGCCACCTTTGACGCGGCAGGAGCACCTACAACAAGAGCGGGAGTGGCAGATTGATGGGTGTAGGATCGCCAACGAGGCCCTCTCCTACCACCTACAAATGGAGCAGGGACCTGGGCAGGCCGCTCAAGGCCGTGGCGTCGAACAGCTTGAGGATGTGGATGCGACAATGGACCTGGAATCGACAAGAGGCGAGGAGATGGTGAGGCAAGACACGAGACCAGGCGGAGACAAGAGGGTCGAGATGCTACAGGGCATGGAGATGACTTTGGCATTGGATCCCACGAGCGGCGAGGAAATGGTGAGGCGAGACAAAGACACACTCCCAGGCGACACAGAGATCGAGATCGACCAGGACATGGAGGTGACGGTGGCGTTAGATTCTGCGACTGACGAGGGAATGCCGCAGCTAGATGTCGAGAGTGATCTAGATGAGGAAGAACAGGTCGCGATTCTCCTGGAAAGTGGGGAGGCTGAGCCAACAACAGGTAAGCAGAAGTGTAAGTCTCTCGAGACATGGAGCGTTAACTCGCCGAATTAGAACCAGGGTGTAACAGCGAGCACAAAGACCCACAAGGAACAAGCTTAATGAATATACAGGGCTGTGGATGTCAGAGTCACAACCGTGGTGACCACAGCTCTGAGTGGGACGCACCAGTCTTTGCACGCCATAATCTCGAACAACCCACCGGCACTGTTCAAGCTGGATTCAGGCTAGGTTCTTACGAAGCTCACAGCGATGAGCGGGATGCGTCGCTCGCTGCACGGCATGATATAGAACAAGCTGTATCAAGGCGTCAGGATCATAACGACCACAGCTCTGAGCGGAACGCACCGGTCGCTACATGCCATGATCTTGATAATGGCACTATTCAAGCCGTATCTGAGCTAGGTTCTCGAGTACTTGGGCACGAAAAGATGGCACACCACATCGCAAGCTGCGCGCCGCTTGGTGGGGATGGCGCCGTTCCAGATGAGGGACATCAGCCAACACTGGGAGAAGTGCCGGCGAGACCAGGGCCCATCGACACCTGCACTCAATCTCTTCTTCGGGAAGCAGGGGATCAGTACCAGCCTCGGGATGACGACGAGTCCACTTCCCTTCTGAGCCAGACGGATCCAGGTCTGGGACATGTACAAGGACAAGATACATCACGTGCCAAGGTGAGTTGTTAGCTTCCGTTCGTTCTAAGTGAATTGCTGACGTGATCAAGCCATCCTCCTCATCCTCGTCCCCGTCGGAGCTTACAAGCAAGCTTACCCCTCAGCTTCAAGCGTGGATCTCCTCTCGAGTCAATGATGCCAGGGAGAAAGCACGGGTCGAGGTAAGTCTCCCATGATTTTGGAGTATGAGCATCTCAAATCGTTCACAAGGCCAAGCAACAAGAAGAAGAATACCTCCAACTCGAGGCGGAAGCCCAGAAATCCCATGAGATACACATGCGACAATGGGCACGGCTAGCATCTGAGGATGCATATCGTGAAAGACTGGTGAGGAAACATCATTTTTTTCCTTGTTCGGATTTTACTTATAAGGGCTATATAGGAGACGTGGATTGGCACACCGGAATCACTTTCTGAGGCAATACAGAAGTCCGTCGAGCCAAAAGTGAAAGATTGTCTCTGCACCTTTGATAAGGAGGTTGACACTATCCATCTGCCACATGTACGTATACTAACTCTTTCAATCAATAGTCAGTGGTTGCCGCTCAGCAGCGCATGAAGCGATATCAAGATGATGAAGATCGCATTGCTACGGAAGCTATGGAAGCAGCACTCTCTGAAATAGATAAAACGAGGCTGAGGCTGGCACATCCCATACCCTCATTTGCTGAGGCTGTTCGGCAAGAGAAAAGCCGATCTGAAGATGTGTGGGTGCGTTATTGCAGCGGCCAGCAGCAGATCGTGTCTGTACTTATGGTTCTTCTCGGCAGCAACAGCGTCAGACACTGCAATCCAAGGAAAGTGGCATGGCTTCGGCACGCACAAAGGATAAAGGGAAAGCACGGGACATGGTATGCCGCAGCCTCTTTATCCACTTGTAGAATATGATTGAAAAAAGTTGACCTCATCTCACAGTCATCGCCTTTCGTCTCCAGGAACCCAGCCCCATCTGTCCAGTGTCCTCCCTCTCTATCACCTATTTTGGAAGGTTTTGATCCGTCTGAACCACACCATATGGCTGCGATGCCCTCTGCCTGTGCTGGCCTGTCTCAGGCTACTGCACGGGAGAACGCTTCCTCCATCTATGCCAGCTCGTCTCGGGCTATCACATGGACGAATGGTTCCTCTGCCTGTGCTGGCCCATCTCAGGCTGCTGCATGGGAGAATATCCCTTCGGAAATGCCCTTGGATTCTGACAAATATCCCTCCCTATCCAATGAGAACACGTCATCTACAGGCAATAATTCGCTGGAGGTCTCGTACTGTGATGACCCGAGGAAATCCGAACAAGATGCAGCGGAGGAGCGGCGACGTCGGCGGGAAGAAAGGGAGTTGAAAGGTCAACAAGCAAAGGTATGAATAGTTGATCGTCTGAGAGCCATACCTTACTGATCATTATGGTGGAGGCGGGTGAGATTGATCAGAGAAAAAGGGAGGAAGTTAGGGATGCTCTTATGTTGGCCAAGAGACGTATATCAGTCAGAACTGTCGTCATTCCTGAGACTTGGGATCCATACTTATTGATTGTTGTTAGACCCCGTCATGCAATGCTGCTGCTGGGCCATCGGGCGCGACCGGGGAACAATATGGAGACATAAACGTACGTGCTCGAATTGTGTTCCTTCGCTTGAGCTGATGAGGGTTTTCTTGGGATTGTGACTAGATGGACATCGATAGCGACAGCGGTGCAAATGGACTGCCCATCAGTGCGGCTGCGCAGGGCACGGATAACAATGAATTGAAACAAATGTTCGAGCAATTTTGCGTCTCTTCTGAATCAGCTCTCGTTCAAATGGGCACCCAAATTGCCCAGCGGATGGATGATGTCTTATTGGCGATCCAGGGCGGTGCGATTCAAGGTTCCAACCTGGGACCCCCACCTATCTCGATGCCTGAACCTTCACCGCATCGTGCAAGGCGAGTTGGCCCTCCTGGAACCTTTCGTGACCCTGTTCCACGTCCCGCTCATAGGCCAGCTACAAAATGCACATTTCATGTTAGTTCGCTCTCCTTACTCTACCGTTGTCCTCGTGTTGATTGAGTTAGGAACATTGTCAGTCGCTCATCCTCAAGTTACTCAACAAAGGCCCCAAAAGTGGTTATTGGCCAATGCCACCAACGGCAGATGAGCTTGAGCAATACAGGACATCACGGAGGCCCGCTGACGGACCAACCATGGAGAATTTCAGATTGGATTTCATCACGCGACCATTCCATAAGAGTGATTGGAATTTACGCGCTGCTGACCTCTTCGTGCAGGCGTACCTCGCTTCTGACTTTCCAAGTAGAACGCCCAGTGTTCTCAAGGAAGAATTTCTCAGTCGTCTTAAGCGTATTCATCGACAATTCACGGTGTTCTCACGACGCTTGGCAGAGCAAGAATCGGGTGGCAATGATAACGACGACTCGGGCAGCGGTGATGACATGGGACCAACGATCCGCAATTCCCGCCGGAGTTCTGCAGCCTCAAAACGTTCAAGGCATAGGCAACGTGTACAAACGGTAAAGGCCTACCCTTCCTTTTGCAACGACAGCGCAACTGATTCAGTCTTCAGCTTTTTAAATGCTGACTTGCTGCTATAGGGTCGCACCGTGCCTTGCAGCGCTTCATTCCAACACTCCAACGCCTGTCTAGTGGCGGGATGAGTGAAGATGAAAGCGATCATGCCAGTGAAGATGAGAATGACCAAGGTGAGGATGGGGACAACCGCATTCCTCAGCCTGCGCCAAGGAAGAGGCGCTTCAAAATCATAAACATGGAATGGCGATCATTCGAGGTAACTTCGTGGCTAAGAACAATGGACCTCGTCTATGTCGGAACCAAGTTCCATAGTGACCAGACTCCTTTGCCAGGGAACGAGTTCCGCCAATGGTATCCCTCTGATATATTGCAAAAGGGACGGCCCATCCAAGGACTTCCCCGTAATTTCTACGATGCTGCATGGCTTCAGTCGCTAAGCCCTGGTGAACTAGAGGATCTTGATGTTCAATCTGAAATTGATATCAATTTCACTGGTGATGAGCGGAAGTACGTCCATTTTCCAGCTGCCATGATCACCCAGAAAATAATGCTTGTTATCTTTGAAGACATGCAGCAAGATTCATCCCCAAGAAAGGTCGCAGGGTTTCCAGCTATGCCGAGGCAGACCCGAGCGAGGTGTTACAATGGGTATTAACTGGGACCGGCTTCTGGGACACGAGGCAGGGCAGTTAAAGCCATCCAAGCGTCAGGTCATACCAGTGCGTCCCCCCTTATTTGCCATCGATTTTCCTAGATTGTTCTGACATTTGGACAGTATTTGTTTCACCTTATCATGCGGTGATGGGTGCTCGTGGCAAGTGCCTAGTTGCAGAAACGGCCAGGTTTTTTTGGTTGTCTACCGTATTACTTGTCTACTGTATTGCTTGTGATCTCGTAATGTCGAGTTGTAATATCAGGGTTAGGGTCAAGGGTACAGACATGTCCACGTGCGGAGTTCCTCTGTTCACCTTAGCCGTTAATACAAACATGCTGCTGACGCTGTCCAGCGCACCCGTGACGGTGTTCAAGTTCTGGCTTGGGCGTGCAATCTCCTGTGGCCTCATGGAGCAGTGGCATGCCTTCAATTGGACCGCAAGGACAACTGGCATCACCCTTTCGCTCCTGGCCTATGAAGCTCGTCATGGGCGGTATGAACTCTTCTTTGCTCACTCTTAATGGCTCACTGGAATATTTGAATAGATGGGACGATATCGATGCATGACATCTGGATGGCCCTTGGCAGCAAGAGGAAACAAGTAAAGTGCACAAGATGGAATGTAAATCGTCACCTACGCTGGCTGTGTGGCCAATGGGTTGATCATGCCTGATAGGATTTCGTTTTC
This sequence comes from Russula virescens, assembly GCA_003316435.1. Classification (NCBI taxonomy): domain Eukaryota; kingdom Fungi; phylum Basidiomycota; class Agaricomycetes; order Russulales; family Russulaceae; genus Russula; species Russula virescens. Next base: position 5,512 of record QFEY01001620.1, read on the forward strand.
TTTAGGAAATCCAGAATTGGCTTTCACCACTGGATCCACCCAAAAACCACAATATTGCCCGTACGTTGCTTACTTTTTTTCTGACATGATTCAATGCTGCCAATGCTTGCCTGCGACCCTTTTTTCCGTCAATCCCATTGGCAGGGTCGAGCCATTTCATCCATGACCGGTGGCCCTCCCGTATGTCCTTCAAAATTTCTTTTCTTTTGCCGCCCAGCCTGCCACCTGCTAATATTGTGAGGTCATTTAGCCACGGCGATCACAACAAAGACGACGATGTAACCACATGTCTGTCTGTCGACTGTCGACCGCGTCAAGCATCAACCTCGACTGTTGACTGCTGTCGACTGCGTCAAGTGTCAACCCCGACTGTTGACCCACTGTCGACCATCGACAATCACAATCACGACCATGACAAAGACGACAACACGGTGACGATGTGGCTACATGTCCGTCTGTCGACCGTTGACCTTTGACCATTGACTATCGACTGTCGAGGACCATCGACCGTCGACCATCGAGTACCTGTCAACTGATCGACTGTTGACTGTCAACTGTCGAGCACCGTCGATGTACCATCGACTGTCGGCAGTTGAGCACCGTCGACCATCGACTGTCGACAGTTGAGCACCGTCGACCATCGACTGTCGACAGTTGAGCACCGTCGACCATCGACTGTCGACAGTTGAGCACCGTCGACCATCGACTGTCGACAGTTGAGCACCGTCGACCATCGACTGTCAACAGTTGAGCACCGTCGACCATTGACTGTCGACTGTCGAGCACCATCAACAGTCGACCGTTGACTGTTGACTGTCAAGCACTGTTGACTGTCGAGCACCGTCGACCGTTGACTGTCGACTGCCAACTGTTGAGCACCATCGACTGCCGACTGTCGAGCACCGTCGACTGTCGACTGTCGAGCACCACTGACCGTTGACCGTCAACTGTCAACTGTCGAGTACTGTTGATCGTTGACCGTCGACTGTCGACTGTCGAGCACCGTCGACTGTTGACCGTCGACTGCCAACTGTCGAGCACCATTGACCATCGACTGCCGACTGTTGAGCACCGTTGACCATCGACTGCTGACTGTCGAGCACCGTCGACTGTTGACTGTCGAGCACCGTTGACCGTTGACCGTCGACTGTCGACTGTCAAGCACCATCAACTGTCGAGTGTCGAGTATCATTGACTATTGTCGACCACATTGCACTCAAGCTTCTGATGATCATCAACATTGACAGAGGTCAACCAATCACTTGGACCATCCCCACAGATGTTCAAATGGCGTCAAACATGTGTTGTACGTGGGTGGCCAGTGGCTCTTGCCGCCCACAGCGATAAAAAAAACTTTAAATTTTTAACTATGAAATTATCATGAGATAATCTTAAAATATATTCCTCTGAAAATATTTCAAATTTTATCATAATCTTGCTGTAAGCTGGATCGTGAAGAAATGTGTGACAGTGTGACAATGATAAAACATAAAGTTTTTTCACGCATAAATAATGCGTGATAAACCTTGTGTATATACTTTAAATCTATGCATACTTTTGTCACGGAAACAACCCCTAGATAAACTTTTTGTTTTTCTAAATTAAGTGATTTAAAGTCTTTTCGTTCTCTTTTATTTAGAGAGAAGTCAGAATAAACATAAAATTTATGCCGAAGATTTTCCAGGTATGGATGGTGGACAAATTAAATGTTTATGTAAGAGTTTATTCACAATTTGGACCGGTAAAGATTGAATCATGCTGACAGTGTCAGTGCGCCCTGAAACCGAACATTCAGGGCGCCTACAATTTTCTCTCCATCGCGACAACACCATGGACACAATACCAGACTCATATCGTGTGTAACTCACTTGCGCGATTACTTACTCTTTCACTTTCGTTGCCCGAGAGTCGTTTCATAACGCTCCGAGGCCCAATTAACTTCTGGACTATATAAGCGTGATGTGCGCAGTGCTGAATGTTATTTCTCATTGACTCGGACGTCGCCCCCCCTCCTGTGTGCCTCCTGCCCGACCTCCACATCCCTCACTCCACTTGTCTCGCCCTCTGTCAAGGCCCTCGACTCCCTCGCTCACTCGTTCTCGCCTCAAACATCTGTGCTGTCCCTTTAGGGCCGCCGCTGCTAAGTCACATCTCTCTCAACTTCCCCATACTCGTACTTTCTTTTGCTGTCCAACATCTCTCATCCTTGGCATTCTATTTGGTTTCCCTCAACAGCATGGCTTGTCAACCACTGTGCATCTCCCTTACTGCCACACCCTCGTGCCTTAAGCGTTAAATCTAGATAGGTGCCGCGAGTCACGGAAGTATGGATGTCATCAAAAGATCGTGCGACACTGGGTACCCGTTAACTCCCTTATCCCCTCACTAACTACCTACTTTCAGGTCGCTTGTATCATTCGGTATCAAACAACGCGCACTTGGTGAACCAGAAAACACCCGCCAGATCTCAAATTTTCGCACCACCTTTGGGTTAATGAAGCGCCTCTGCTGGACGTTCGATGATGTCGAGATCCAGCAAGTTGAGAAGGGACTCGCTCTTGTGAACCTTGTTTGAGTAGACGAATCTGTAGGCGCTGAGGTGAGTGCGATCGAAATTTCTCTCCCATTCTTTTGACTCCCTTTTCGGCTCAATCATTTGGGCGAAGTGGCCACATTTTCCGCCACTCAGTCTGTAGGCATGTACCTCCCCCGAGTACGTGACATTGCAGCAAATGAACTCAAAACTGGCGTCTCAGACGTCGTCATCGCTATTTCTGGCTATTACACCGACGTCCAAGGACAAGCTTTGCTGAGCGTTGCTGCTATCGTGGGTTTGAACCCCCTTCAATTGACCACGGACCATGCTGCCGTCGCATTTGGATACGGTATCGGTATCACAAGGTCGGACCCCCCTAGAGGCAGAGAACCCCCGCCATGTCGTCTTTCTGGACGTTGATCACCCGAGTATGTCTGTCTCTCCATTTCTTTCTCCCAGGGCCAGCTGACTGTCAAGGGCATTGCATATGACACACAAATGCGTGGTCGCGACATCAACTAAACACTCGTTGGGTACATTTCAAGACCAAATTTAAACCCGACGTGCTTTTCAATCTCAAAGCAACGTTCCGATTGTATGCCGCGGCTGAGGAGTTGAAGACAATCCTATCGGTGAACGCGGAGGCACCTCTCAGCGTCGAATCGATCATGAACGACCTCGACTTTTCTTCGAGACTCACGGGGAGCGGTACAACCGGTTCTTCGCGAACGTTGTTGACCGCATTCCCACATCCAATTCCACATGCTATAGGAGAATCGGGTTAAAGCATCGGGCAGACCGACACGATTGAGCTCGTCGGTGGCTCGGCTCGGCGCGTAGTTCTGCCGTCCGCGCTTAAATCCGATCCGTATTCCTACCAAGTCATTTACGATGACACTCAACCAGGATGATGCATCCACTCGAGGTGTTACGTTTTCCTGCGCGACCCTTTCTCTGGTATTCCGCATGAGCAATTTCACGATTCACGATATCACCATCTACCCCGCCAAGGTGCGCTGGGAGAAGAGCCTCGGTAGTGAGAAGGAAGACACGTGGCTGGTAGGTTTCCCTCGCGGTCATGGCATCCATCGACCAAGGTGCTCACTTTCTACCGCAAGGCCCAATTTGACATTGAGGCCATATACGCCGGTCCCAGTACGGTCCCAAGTTTCTATCAACCCTTAGGTTGGGTGCCTCACAGTGACAGACGTCGCCCTAGAGAGGTTAAGGGCTGCGCGATGAGGGGTTACCGATTATATCGTCATCTCATCTTGACAAGATCATGCGTACTCGATTCACCGGGTAATAAAATGCGAAGTTATTCTATTAGACCGGATAATGGTCAGGGAAACCTTCAAGGCCCGCAGGGCCGCAGGTAATCTGAGAGTACTAGTGTCATGATGCAGACTGCAAGACACAGACAACCCCATGCGATTAGTGTGCGGAAACAAGTCAGATTCTCTCGAAGGTTTCAACAGGTACTTGCCACTCCCCCACTCAACTCACGTCCTTTCCCTCCACTTCTTTGTAAACCCCTAGATGATCTGACCAACACCCTTCGCCTATCACGTGGATGTGTACGTTGCAGCCGGGCTATATAACGGCCAGGGTCTGCGCGCGCAAACAGTGACAATTCGGAGTTGGCTTGATAATGCCTTGTGGAGCTCCTTCTGTGCCGTATCGACAAGCGGGGTACGAGCAGACAGGAAATCGCCGACGGTATGCCGCAAGGCGGATACAGCTCGCAGAGAGTTAGATGCCGGCAACCTGGCGCAGTGTGCGCCCAGGGTGAGCGCAAATAAGCTCGGGCCACAGCAGACATCTACGTGGCACTGTGGATTGGGAGTAGAGTGGCCGATGTGGATATGGATGCGGAAATGGATGGGAAGGTGGCATCGCGGATGTATGGCGTGAGAGGGACTAGGGTAGTGCTGTGTTTTGGAAAGAAAAAGCAAGTGCCCCAGGCATTCGCGGACCGTCTACTTCTTCTCTCAGAGTCATCCATCGCGAATGGCTGCGAAGTCCTGACGAAAGAAGATGGAAATCGAATAAGATTGAGAACAGACGCTGGCATACGCAGACCTTGAAGGAGGACATACTGGTAGATGAGGTCAGCAACACTGTGAACCCAAGTTCCTCCCTATAGCCGAAAGGCAACACCCACTTAACGCCATCTGCCTCTGCCCATGCAGCCATTTCGTTCTGAGAAGCGCCACCGATTCGCAGGAGAGATCCTCAGACTTGGACCACCCAACTTGGGTTATGTATCGTCGTATAGGTTTTCCTGTCTCACTCCGTTTGCGATGAGTCGATTTTATTCCCTACCTGCAGAGCAAGAAAGACGTTAATACGGCGGTGAGAGGGAGCGAGGCTTCTGGCATAGATGCGGGCCTTATTTAATAAATCAATTGTATTTGTATGATCTGGTTGAAATAAACCACCGAACCAAGACTAATATCGGGAAATGTGATTGCAACGCAGCGCACACAGTACTAGTGGACTTGGGCATGAGAAGATTCCTGACTTTTCTCAACCAATCAAAATTGGGACTCCAAAGGTTGCAAGTCAACCGTATTCCCGGAAATGAAATGGCAATAAAGCTCGGGGATCGGCAAAGTCCACAGAATGCCGCATACAACCGGAAACACCGGCGGCGACGAATCGGCGCTCTGTCAAAGTATTCACACCGTGTCGGTCCTCACACCGCCATACTGACAATACTGCGTGAATGTCCATTCCAATTCTGCTGTACTAACACACCTGAACACGAATACAACTGAAGGCAATATGTAAAACTAGATGCGTCCTCATCATGGTAGTGATGTGTAAGGGACACCCTCGGTGCAGCGTTGGTTCTAAGGATTAGAAACGGAATGCCTGTTAGTCGACACAGTGAAGCCATATTATCATTTCGACGAACCTCATCGACTATGCTCGGCGCATCCCATAGTCCCGAAGTAAATCTGCAACCTTCCTACGTCCCTGTCGCAACGATGCTCGGTATGCCGTCAGGCCGTCATAATTCAACGCGCTTGGGTCCGCCCCATGATCGAGCAGCAGCTCTGCAATTGCATGGTGCCCATTGTTTGCTGAGTAATGTAACGGAGTCCAATAGTCGGACGTCCTCGCGTTCACGTTTGCGCCATGGTCAATGAGCATCCGTGGGATTTCGACGTGTCTGTTTCGAGATGCCAAGTGCAGAGGGGTCCACCCATCCTTATCACATGCATCGACTTCTGCACCTCGTTCGAGAAGCAACCGCACAGCGTCCAGCATCACCTTTTCTGTCGCGACATGTAGCGAAGTCCAGTGATCTGCATTTCGCGCATTGATATCTGCACCCTGGTCAAGTATCGACTTGACCATGTCAACGTCCCCAACTTCTGAAGCATGATGCAGTGTTTTCGCATCCTTCCCATTGTCTTGTGCGTTGTGCTGAGCCAAGTCCAATCCACCATAGGGTATGTCGTTTCGAACACTTGCGTCTATCCTGTACTTCACCAGCAAGTTTGCAATATCCGCTTCGCCATTCTCCGCGGCCAGGTCTGCTGCCGTTTTATTGGCTTTATCGAGTACATCCACATCCGCACCTCGCTGAAGCAATACCCTCATGACATCCAGGTGCCCATTGCACGATGCTACGTGTACCGGTGTCCGGCCACTGCTGTCTGTTGTATGCAGATTCGCTCCGGCGTCCAAAAGCAGATGCACGATATCGGTTCGTCCATTGGCTGCTGCCCGGTCAAGTGGGGTTTGTTGTTTGTCGTTGAATGTATCAACAGCTGCGCCACGCTGAACCAGCATCCGAGCGACCTTTACATGGCCGTTGGCCGATGCGAGAAGTAATGGGTTCCATAGGTCATCCGTCTTGATATTTGGATCGACGCCATAGTCGAGCAACAATCCCGTCATCTCAACATGTCCATGGCGCGAGGCGAAGTGTAAGGGGGCCCAGCCGGTGTTACCTCGTGCATTCATTTCAGCCCCTCTCTCGATGAGAAACTGCAAAACATCCACCCTCCCATTAGCCGAAGCCAAGGCTAGTGGGGTCAGTTGATCGTGTTTCCGAATATCGACGGGCGTTCCAGTGTCGATGAGAAGTCGGACAACTTCGAGGTGACCACCTTCTGATGCGATGTGTAGCGGGTTCGAGCCGGAATTGTCCTTGGCATGTATATCTGCGCCTTTCGCGATCAAGAAACGCACAATATCCAGCTTCCCGCTGCCAGAGGCCAAATCCAATGGTGTTTCTCCAGCTCCGTTCTGAATATCGACATCGATGCCACACTCTAATAGGAACTCCGTGGCGAGTACATGCCCATTTATGGATGCAATGTGCAACGGAGCCCACCCTTCTCCATCTCTAGAAGATACGTCTGCACCATGTTCAACTAGGATGCGGGCAACCTCGAGGTGTCCGTTCTCTGATGCCTTGTGCAAGGGTGTCTCCCCTTGTGCATTCCGACTGTCAACGCTTGCACCGTGCTGAATTAGCAATCTCGCAACGAGGGCGTGTCCATTGGCTGACGCGATATGAAATGGAGACCAGCGATTTGCATTTTGTGTGTTTACGTCAGCCCCTCGGTCTAGCAATAGCTGTGTTACGTCGAGTTGTCCGTATCTTGAGGCATTGTAGAATGGGGTCTGGCCGTATTTGTCCCGGGAATTCAGATGTGCACCAAGATCTAATAGTAGGCATGAAACCTCAAGCCACCCCTCCCCACAGGCCAAAGCCAACGGTGTTTCTTGATTCTCAGTCTGTGCATCAATACTGGCACCAGATCTGAGTAACAGATCGACGACGTCACGGTATCCGGTATATGCTGCGAAGAGTAGTGGGGTCCATCCATTTTCTGGTTTGACGGCATTCACGTTTGCACCAGATTCAAGGAGCAGCCGCACGATCTCAAGATTACCTTCGCCCGCTGCCCGGTACAAAGGGGTCTCTTGTTTGTCATTGCGTATGTCAACGACTGCACCACGTTCAATCAGAAGCCGGGCAACTTCCAACCTTCCATCCTTCGACGCGTAATGTAAGGGGGTATATCCATTTGAGTTCTTCTTCAGATTCACATCCACGCCACAGAGGTCCAGCAGAGTCTCCACTATTTCGGCGTGTCCATATTGTGACGCCCAATGTAACGGGGCAGAGCCCCAATCGTCACACAACATAGGGTCTGCTTTGTTGTCGAGTAGGAGCTGGACAATTTCAAAGTGTCCACTAGCAGAAGCAGCCTGTAATGGAGTGTTGAACAATCCGCCTCGAGAATTGATGTCTTGTGGATGAGCGACAACAAGGCGCTCCACGAGGCTGTAGAAACCACACAACGATGCATAATACAAAGGCGTTGCTGAGGGACGAGTAGGGTGTATCTCTGACATAGGCTCCAACCAATGATGGTCAAAATCGTACAACCAGACCCATGCTGCAAAATGGGGTTTCGAATGATCAAAGAGACATGCTATCATATCTTGAACATGCATAGCCACATTTCCGAAGCGGGCATGATCAACCCAGAATTGCGCCGCATATGGTGCGAGAGGGAGGTGACTGATGGTATGTTTGTCGACTTTGTCGTCGAGATGGATAAGGACGCAGAGGCTAGCACGCGCTAAGGTGGCATGTGCGCGTTCGGGGGAAATGTGATAAGATGAGATTGGTCCGTCTGCTTTCGAGAGTTGCTCTGAGGTCAGGAACTCTTTTATCGAGAAATGCGAAAATTGGGCAATTTCGGAGCTGGCATCGTCGACAATGGAAACGAGGCTAGAGCATGCGGACAAAACTGCTTCCTTCGCATCTCCTTGCCGCCATTTTGGATTAAATGTGGGGACTGGCACATCATCAAAGTTAACTGCAATGATCTCGGCAAGTTCTTCAACACGAAGAGGGCGGATGGAGAATGTAAGGCATTGGAGAAGACGTTGAGTATATTTTCGTTTCCCTTCATCTATGTCGAGCAGCATGCGACGATATGTTTCGTCCAAATCCTTCGGCAACTCCTTCAAAAAGGTCTCGATACTTTGGGGAAAACTGCGACGCAGTCTGGCAAGTTGACAAGCAACATACTGAAACCTACGAGAAGGTGTTAGCACCTCATAAGACGCCCGATAAGGTATATATGGCAGAAAGTGACTGACATGCCATCTGCCTTTTCAGACAACGTGTCGATCACCTGTTGCTGGACTTCCTTTGTCCATTTCCGCATATTGTGGTCTGAATGGACAACAGACTTGATGTATTTGATTATGTCGAGCTTTTGCCCTTTCTCGTGATGAAGAGATATTTCGAGAGGCTCCAGGGGCTTGAGTACGCTTCGGATGTCCACCTCTGGACGACTAGTAACACACAGATGTAAATTCGGGCGGCGCAAATGAACAAGTCCTCCAAGAAGTTCCAAGACCTCTTCACGGGCAGACACCATCCCAGAGGTATTGGGACACTCGTCGAGAGCGTCGATGATGATATAAATATCGCCTTGTCCTGGAAAACTCAACATGTCCTCCATACACTTTGTGAGCACGCTACCAGTAGGGGGGCCACCAGCATTGGTTGAATATAATTTGGAGAGGATCTCATAGCATACATCAGATTTGGCAGAGAGTTGGGAAACAAGAGAGGACAGGAGGCCATATAGGTCTTGTTTCTTAACATCCCGAAAATCACAATAGTAATATGCCATTGTGACCGATCCATCTGCACACAAGCCTTCAATGTGCTGAACGATCGCTGCACTATTCGACTCCATGAATCACCTCGAGCACAGCAATTAAGATTTCACATACAGGAGAGTACTCTTCCCCGAACCCGCTATAAGATTAGTCATGCATCAATACAAGAAACAAACTGGAAACATGGGGAACGTACGCTTTCCATGGATCCAGAGAAGGGGTCCTGCGGATTTCCAATTAGCTAATACATCACTCTCGAAAAACCAAGCAGCGGTTCCTCCATGGTGCAGTTTCCATGCAACATCGTGGTTTGACGAAGGATTAGGAGGAGATAGCCAATGTTGGACATCTCTTTGGAACTGATCACCTGCAGGATACTTTCAGTCTCGAGGTGAAAATGAGAGAATTGGGGAGGAACAAACGCTCAATCTTGCTTATCTTATTTTCCAACCGGGGAAGGGCAACTGCCAGCGTATGTGAGTGGCAGAATGCCAATCTGAGAGACGAGGCCCATACCTAAATCCTCTCGGATGTTCACCGTCGATGCCTTGACGTCTGAAAGAGCGCTCGGCGACACGCCAATGACCAGTCAAGGAAAGACAACATACCTTTCATATCTTCCTTCACATCGCCCCTCAGAGTGTGCACCATATTCATTGTCTGTGCAACTCCGGCCCAGAGCTCATCCTGAGTCAATCCATCCACCCGCTTAAGCACTGCCTTGAGTTTGTCGTCTCCTAAGAGTTTCTTTGTGAACGCCCCTGCCGTACGTTGAGCCGCCTGGATTAATATATGAGGGTGTACGTACTGATTCTACCCCGCTTTATCTGTTTCTTTGTAAGAGAAAGCACCGAGAGAAGTTCCACCAAGATTTTAACGATAATATCTGTCATCATCGGGGTAGGTGGGATATTGATATAGACCTCGAGGCGTTGCAGGAAACTTCCCAAGCGGTTGAAAAGCTCGAGGAGAGCATCATAACCTGAGCTGACTTCGCTAACAGCCTGACATATCCACACGTCACAATAGATCTAGTCAAGGACAGCATTGAATAGACGTACAGCGAGAAGAACGTCAACTCCGACGAAGATAGCCTTTGCCGGAGGAAAGGACTGGCAAGGTTGAGGGAAAATCTTCACACAGAACAAAGGAAAAAAGATGAGTTGCGCAACTCACCAGGCTAATTGCCTCAGCGAATGTAGCAGAGAATGAATGAAGGACCCGTATTGCCGGGCTGAAGCAGTTGATAAGGGACCGGTTCCCCTCGCGAAACTTTATGAACGCCTTCTCCCGTTCTCGAAGTAGTCCGAGAATGGCATCGGGAGTGTCACAGCGTTGAATCTCGGCAGCGAAAGGATTGTTCGAGAAATCTAGTCCCATTTGGTCAGCGTAGTCACCTAACGCATCGATGATGAGTTGTAGGTTAGATGAAGAGATAATGGTGTGTCCAGTGGATGTGGATGACATGGAGATGACGGAATATGCAGTCGATGAGGAGCGAAGCAGTCGAGGGAGAGAAAACGGGGCTTAGGATAGGAATTGATGGGCGGAGATACTCACCGTCACGCCCAAGGTCACGCCGCAAAGACATGTCGAAAACGAGTTTGATGGCCTCAGACGCCTGTGCAGGTGACCTACGTATACTCATCGGGCGGATTGTCGCCGATGTAACCAGTTCGCGCGTTCTTGTGCCTCTCTTTTTCATTCCCTTTTCCGCCTTCTCTCTCCTTCTCTGGACTTAGTAACATGGTTTTGCATGCAAATATGCTGCTTAAGAATCGACTAAGAAAAGCAAGCCATGGCTTTCGCGTCGCTATGGCGGCACTTTCCAGTCGTGGACTTGACAAGTTGTACGACTTGATTTGATGTATGCGATCGTTGTGCCTTAGCGCAGTGTCCATGTTATCTATACCGGGGATTGGCAACGCTGCGTCCCCAAGACCCCATATCTCTATAAATAGGGTTAACTAGAGACAGAAGGAGCTTATGCTTCCGAGTCGGCTGTGCAGCAAATTCGTGGATTTCAGGTGTCAATGTAATGTAAAAGGCAATGCATTGTCATGTTGCGCAGACATGAACAGGGTGTGTGCCGTCTCTCAATGCGGCGTTCAAGTTCTTCGGCCATATCAAAGCGGAAGAAATGGACTATTTGTAAGATAACATCGTCGGCCGTCTTTTGTGTAATCTCTTCGAGGCGAGGCGAAGTGACTGCGAAGTGGGAATGTCCAATCTTCAGGAAGTTGCCGACAGTTTCAACCTCCGCAAACTGAGCGCTTAGGCAAAGGTAACAACACCCCCGAAACGAAAATAACCCACTCCCGGTGGGGCTCCTTGAACCATGACCACCACCAGGCGTGATTTTCCCACGGTCAAGAGACCAGGGCAAGGAAAGGTACACATACCACGAAATACCATCGTCCCCCATGTAGAACCATTAGAACCAAATGAACCCAGTATAATAAACCTAACAAAGCCAGACCCCCCCCCAAAAAGAGAGAAACAACACAAAAACCCAACAACCACACAAAAGGGAAGTAAAAAAAAAAAAAAAAAAATGAACAAAAAACAAAAGAAAACAAAAAACGAAGAAAACTACCACACCTCAACTACTAACAGACCTGGTGAAAGGTTTGGGCGAGCTGGTACTCGGAGGCGACGGGCCGGGTGACTGAGGGACGAGCCGGACGTTGGTCCAGATAGAAATCCTAGAGCGCGAGAGTGAACGAGTGAGGCA
>QFEY01001622.1:0-17326 GCA_003316435.1 Russula virescens
CAACAGGTTCCTCTTCGATCCCTTCGTCATCTTCAGGTAACTCATCTTGCTGTCATTCATCTTCGTCCTTCCTCCGATGGATACAGCAATTGCGTCTGTTTGCATACTTCGCCTGCGTCGCATGCCCTCTACGGTGTCCTTCATCCTTTCGAGCAACGAAGTTGTTCTCTGCTTCCCCCTCGCCCTCTTTTATTGTGGTGCGTGTCCTTGCCGGGGATCTAGATATGAGAGCTACTTTCGCCCCGGGTATAGCAGAATCGAAAGAGTTTCGTGGCGATCCAGGGATGTTTCCTCCGAAGAACATATCGGGTCGAGTCAGTGCAGAACGTCTTCGTTCCTGAATAGCCCACGAGCGAACACAGTCAGTGGGGAGCGGTTAGTAGGGGTGGAATCAAACTGACCTGTCTCCTAAATCGCCGACTCCTCACTGCCCTGGTTCCACTTTTGCTCGGGATATTTGGGACTAGGTCTGGAACCACGAAATCCGCGACTTGCCAAGGTCTGGCTAAGCTGACCTGACCAAAGCCGCCCGTCGATTTGCATGCCCTGACACGATCGGCGAGGCTGATGTCGCCATTAGCTTCGGACACTTGCGGGGTTATAAGGGAGAAAGGCCTCGCTGGATGCCGAGGGGTAAATTGACGAGGAATCGAGACAGCCCGCAGCCCGCGTTCCAACCTTGCTTTCGAGTTGAGCTTCATATCTAGCGGGGACATTCCTCGGCCTTCTTTCTCCCTGAAGTCTTGTTGTAGCTCCCCATTTTGGACTAACGGGGCACCCTCGTCATGAAGGGAGAGGTGGGCTTCATCTTCAGTACCGAGGTTGCGCTCCTTATTGGTAAGAAAAACTAATTAGACAATAATTACGGTGGTCAACGTGATTCTTACCTCGTCACCATCCCTCTCCATATGTCCGTCCTTACGTAGAGACCTCGAATAGAACGTAAAACTTGGAAGCCGCTCTTGAAAGCCTCTAACCCCTGGCGCCACCAAAAGACCAGTGCTGCAGGTTCAGGTTCCGGCACCTGGTCCTCGCCATTGCTATCCCCGTGGACTCCTTCATCGAAGCGTTCGATAACGGCATCGCGATCACCCTGCTCTTCTTCGTAGATCTCCATTCGTTCTTCAACTGGCATGACACATTCTTCCACTTCACGCTCTTCCTGCTCCTGCTTCCTCTCTATTTCCATATGCATCGCGCAGCGATGCGCAGAGCTGATCAACCCGTGGGGTGTAGTGATGGCCGTCCAGGCCTGCATCATGGTGTCTGGAACTGCCGCAACTGATGCGAGGGAGGGAGAGGGAACGCAGGAGCAGTATGTGGGCCACTCGTTTGGGGCGCATGCACGGGACTTTGCATAGGGTTGTTGAACCCAGACTGCGCCACACAGTTTCTGATCCCTCGGGGAGTTGCTTCGGGTAAGTGCTCGAGGGCATCGACTTTTTCCAGGACCTGCCCTTCCTCTACGACCTGCAGGCGGTTTCCCTCGACGAGACGGATGGGAGTGCCGTACTCTTCTTCGGGCTGACTGGCCAGCGCTTGCGCAGAAGTACGGTGGACGTATTTCGATGGGGAACTGTTTAGCCAGATTGGCGTTTTGGAGCTCGCACAGGCTGATGTGAGGATCCGGGCGCGGCGTGAAGACCTGTGCGCTCTGAATCATGGAAAGCCTGAGCACGCGTTTGCACGTGGACTGTGTCGTATGCGCTGGTGGTGTAAAAGCGAGGGCGGGACGAAGTGCTTTGGGTGGATATTCGAAGCGAAAGCGCGTCTTCTTTATGTCCAGCTCCAAGTTGTTTGTCAGGGGGACAGTAGTATGGGCCGTTGTAGATGACGATGATATGAAAGTTGTGATTGAGAACTAGTATTGAATCTGATCGAAACGTGATGGTGAGCCATGTTGGAGTCAGCCAAGGGAAATGGGCGAGGGCGAGGAGTGGAGGACACTGGCAGGTAAGGCACCATAAGCAACCAAAATTTTTACTTAATAATTTTGTAACATAAGACGGCCCATTCGGCGGCCACAGAGTTGTCTGCCTGGCACCACTCCTACACTGCCTCCCACTGGCAGAATTGCGGTTATCGATCGATTGTTGTTCACCAGAGAGTACGTTTCATCATACCCAACGCGCGCTGGATCTCCTCTTCGTGCGACCGAAGCCTCCACGTCCGACCGATGCAGATGGCGTTCGTTTAGGCCCACACCAAACAGTATTCTACCTCATCGTTGTCCCGACGTGACAGATCCATATGTTCATGAGAATGTCATGCCGTGGGCTGGGGCATCTCTCCGTTTTCAATGAGTAAGCAGAGGTGTGTATGATGATAGTAGCACGGGCAAGCAGGCTTAGGTTACAGTAAACAAGCGGCCAATGTGCTCAGCACTTAGTATCCGATACCTGTTTTCTGCTTTTGAGATTTGCTTAGACACTTTTGGGGACATGCGATGTATTTAGTACATGTGGACATGATGATGTGGTGTCCCTTGTGATAGATACAACCGGAGTACAGTGCGCGTTGCACTGTCAGTGACTCGGCTGGCCTCGGACCAGTCTCGGACCGGATCATGGACAAATGAGTCTAAAACACACTTGCCACAGTAACGGCCACCGACAGACGCCAAGTCCAACTTGAAGTACCATTCGTTTTGTTCAAGTGGCTCAAATGAGCGGGAACGAAACGTAGCAGTTTTTTTTTGAGATCCGAGATGCCGTACCGAAATCCGACGTGCTTCCAAAAAAATGCCAGCCTTCTCTCGTCCTCTTAAACTTGTCACTGTCAGTAATGAACGACCCTGGCTTGAGCGTCTATATTCCTCATCGAGAAGGCGCACGGGCCCAGGTCACGCCGCAATCGTGACTGTAGATGATAGGAATCATCGCGCCTCCCCCTCAGCCCCCGAGACCCTTCCTATCAGCCGACCACGAGCACCATGTCCCAGGCACCTACTGCGATCTCCTCAAACTTATACTATCAGTCCATCTTCGACAATGCTCTAGATGCATACCAGAAGAAGACCAACGAGGATCTCCGCTCCCACCCACTACTTTCCGAGCTTGAATCCTGTCATTCTCCCGATGCCATTCTCTCCGTGCTAGGAGAACAAATCTCAGGGTTCAATCAATCTGGTAATACAGATGACAGATTCACAAAATGGCTCAATCCCACCGTAAATGTACTCTACACGTTCTCGGGGGCCGTTGGTGGGGGCATCAGTTTGGTATATCTCGGAACACAAGTTGAGTGGCATTCGGATCTGACATGCTTTGTAAATACAGGCATATCCACCAGCTACAGTGATCTTTACTGGGATGGGCATCCTCCTCTCTGTGAGTATCCTCTTTGAGCTCCTTGCGTGTCGGCCATCCTAATGCCCAACTTTCTTAGGCAGCCAAGTCGTTGTCCACTAGCCAGGATAAACTCATCAACGCCTTTGATCGTATTGAAAGTTTTTTCAGTCGACTGGAGACCTACATGAAAGTACCGCCGAGTGCGGGGATGACGAACGTGATTGTGAAGATCATGACTGAGGTGCTCTCGATCCTTTCCATTGCAACAAAGGAGATCAAGCAGAGCCGAACGAGTGAGTTGATAATTAGTGATATAAATGGGGCCCAAGTCGATGTCGATTTATCGTTTTCTAGGAAGATACATGAAGAAGCTCGCGGGAAGAACTGATATCGAGGATGCGTTGGATCGACTCGAACGACTGATGCAAGAGGAGTCCCTGATGGCAGTTACGCAAGGCCTAAAGACTACTCATGACATCAATGACAAAGTGGAGGCCGTCGACAACAGATTACAACGTGTCGATGACTTGGTACAAGGTATCGACGATAAAGTACAGTGTGTACAAGGCATCGACGATAAGGTACAGCAAGTCGACAACAAGGTACAGGGTGTTGACAATAGTGTAAGAATGATCCAGGACATCGTCATCGATGGTATGTAACTTCTTTCAACTAGTTATTGACATATTTCTAAGCGTTGCATCTGACTATGCGGTGAGAAAGCAAGAGAAACGGTACAACAAGCCGCAGACGATCAGAAGCGTTCGTGATCTCATTTCATCGATTCATCGCCAGGGAAGCTCAATTACTCTCACAGGCCATCAGCTAAGCAAAGACTTCGAAATATGGCTCTCCCCTCCAGATCCATCTGTCAATTACAATACTGCGAGCAATGCTCACCACGAAGGCACAGGCCAATGGTTCATTGAAAGTAATGAATTCAAGAAATGGAATGAATCTGAATCATTATTGTGGATACACGGAAAACGTACGTCTCCTGTGGTGCTCTCTACTCTCTATGTCCCCTAACAGATCGTCTGTATCCACAGCAGGATCCGGGAAAAGTGTTCTCAGGTTCGTTGCTCCTCGACCCATTTCATCCAGTATCGTTGACCATCTCCCAGCTCATCCATCATTCAGAACATAGAAGGCGCCTCCAAAGAAGGACCAGCTCACATTGCTTATTTCTTTTTCGACTTCAAGGATGAAAGAAAGCAGGATTCCCGTGCCCTGATTTCGTCTCTCGTCGTCCAACTTGGTCATTTATCCGACGCATTCTTCGATATTCTGTTTCGTTGTTATTCCGCCCACCAGTCTGGCTCGAAGCAACCCAGTGAACTCGCACTTACACAATGTCTCGCAGACATGCTCAAAGTCCCAGGAACAGTTCCGGTCTACCTCGTTTTTGACGCACTCGATGAATGTCCCAGTACGACGGGGCTGCCCCCACCACGTGAAAGGGTCCTGGAGCTTATCAAAAGGATCATCCAATTGGGCCTTCCAAATCTGCGCGTATGCGTCACGAGCCGTCCCGAGATCGACATTCGCACATCTCTCGAACCATTGACATCTAATCAGATATCTCTTCACAACCAAGATGGACAAAGGAAAGATATCGTGGACTACGTAAGGTCTGTGGTGTACTCCGACAGTAACATGAAGAGATGGCGAGATGAGGACAAAGAATTGGTCATCGAGACACTCTCAGAGAGAGCAGATGGCATGTAAGAGCACCGTTGCTTGATCAGAAATAATTTCTCATATTCTCACTCAGGTTTCGCTTTGTGTTCTGCCAACTGGAAGCTTTGCGGCCATGTCTTCCTCCGAGTGTGCGACGCACTCTGAACGAATTGCCAGAATCATTGGACGAGACATACGAACGGATATTGCGTGAAATTCCCAAGTCGAACCGAGTATATACCCATCGGTTACTCCAGTGCCTCACGGTTGCTATTCGACCACTTCGTGTGGAGGAGCTAGCCGAGGTTCTTGCAGTTGACTTTGATGCAATTGGGGGTATCCCGAAGCTGGATGAGAATTTGCGGTGGGAAGATCAAGAGCAAGCGGTGTTGTCCGCATGTTCCAGTTTGATCACTGTCGTCAACGATGGTCTTTTCCGGGTGGTTCAGTTCTCACATTTTTCGGTCAAAGAATTCCTGACTTCGGATCGCCTTGCCACATCGAAAATCGACACCTCCCGTTATAATCATATTCTCCTGGAATCGTCGCACACCATCATGGCTCAAGCATGTCTCGGTGTCCTACTTCGTTTAGACTCCCCCATCAACAGGGACAGACTCAAAAACTTCCCTCTAGCTCGGTATGCTGCAGAACACTTTGGGGGTCATGCTGAATTCGAGGGCGTTTTCGCACATGTACGGTGCGGGATCGACGATCTCCTTGACGCAGACAAACCCTTTTTCGCCACATGGGTGTGGCTATGTGATGGCCGTTTGGAGGGTCAGCCAGAACGACCAGAAGTGACTCCCCTGCACCACGTTGCAGAATTCGGATTCCGCAGCATGGTGGACTGTCTCATTTCAAGGCGTCCAGACGATCTCAATGTCAAGGGTTACCATGGCATTCCATTGCACGCCGCGTTGTATAATGGTCATGCCGATGTCGCACTGTTGTTACTCCAGCACTGTGTAGACGTGGATGTTCGGGGCATGGAAGACCAGACTCCACTGCACTTGGCAGTGGCCAATGGACTCTTCGAGGTTACCCGCATACTCATCGAGCGCCATGCGAACATTAATGCTCGGGATTCGAGAAGCCGGACTCCACTCCACATCACCACACCCTTGAAAGTCAGTTACGGGACAGTATTCGATGACGGATATTTCAATGTGGTGCGGTATTTACTAGACCACGGTGCAGACGTGGATGCCCAGGCGGATATCGATAACTCGACTCCACTACATGTGGCATCATGGTTCGCAGGAGTCAAGGTCATACAGCTCCTGCTCGAGCACGGTGCAAATGTCAGTGTGCGGAACAACAAGGGTCAAACTCCGTTGCACCGGGCGTTAATAAATGTTGACGACAGCTGGGAAAATTATTTTTTTGATACCATACAGTTGTTACTAGAACATGGCGCGGACGTTGACACACTGGATAACCACCTTTCGACACCGCTACATGTAGCATCGCATGAACGCGCCGGCGCCAAAGCGATGCAGCTACTGCTTGAGCATGGTGCAAATACCGAAGCGCGGGACGAGGAGGATCACACACCGCTACAGACATTTTGGTCCGCCCATACTAGTAGGCCAGTCGATGATCGTGTCAAGATCATACGGCTCTTCCTGGAGCATGGTGTGGATGTCGACTCGTCGATGGATAGCAACCATTCGTCTATGCTCCTTGTGGTATCGAACTGGGGAAGCGTCGAGCTTGTACAACTGCTACTCGATCATGGTGCAAACATCAATTTGCGGAACGAGGAGGGTCAGACACCCTTACACCGAGCGTTGATCAGCATCAGCAGCGACCCAGAGGATCTTTCTTTCGATACCATCCGGCTCTTATTAGAGCATGGTGCGGACGTCGACGCACTTGATAACGACCAGTGGACTCCGCTGCATGTCGCATCACAACAGGGCACTCGCAAAGCTGCAAAGATGCTACTCGAGCATGGCGCCAGCATCCATCTCAAGGATAATGAGGGTCATATCCCCTTACAAGTCGCGTCGGCGAAGGGCCACGAGGAGCTCGTGGAGTTGTTGTCCGGGCATTCGAAGGATGAGGAAAGGATATGACGTTTAACAGATACCCGTCATACATTATGTCGTTTTCTGTAATTGTGTTTACCCGTATTATGGCATACGGTATGTAGTAATGATTAATGATTCGCAGAAATGGCCTATTTTGGGATACACCATCCGGCCAGGCGACAAGACCTCCACATACAAAGGCAATTGGCGGTGGGTTAAACGATTCAACAATGCTGACCCAGAAACATAGAAGCCTTTATTCGTGTTCCTTGCCTGGGACTTCGCCATCTGCTGTCCTGTCAATTCCCCGAAGTAAAACCAAAGTACAGATAAAGGATACGCCGCATGTACGGACCATGTTGGACAATCACCGCCTAATATATACCGCTGAACACAACGAAGGCCTTTACGTGGCTGTGCAAAACACGCTCTGGGCTGTAGCGTGGTCACAAAATACTATAGCATAGGGAGCATACTGTACAAGTTCCAAGACAAACGTTTCACGGACATACTTCCCTCTCACCGAAAGGAACGAATAACGTTTCTATTCCTCCTTCCACCCGCTAGCAGCCCTCGTCCTTGGAGTTCGCGTCTTTGCCGGCGCAACCGTGTCTTCCTCAGGCTCCCTCAGCGCCTTCGAAACAACTCCCACTGCCGCCTTGCACGCACAAGCACCCTTAGCCGCGGCAGTCAGTAATACCACCTTATCATTCTCCTCTTCTTTGATATCCACCCCTTCCGGCGCGTTCTCCTTCTCGCCCACAGCTGCCCAAGTGGCGGCACCCTTCCCGAACGAAGAAATCACGACCGCAACCGCAACAGCACGTCTTTTCCCGGCAGGCGCACGATTCGATGCGGCGCCGGTGCCAGTAGACGAGCGTCTGCCACGGGCAACACGCAGCGCGCTTGCACCCTCGTCGTCGATCTCTGCAGTAGGCTTGGCCTTCCCTCGTCGCGCATGGGGAGCTACAGGAGGCGCTTCTGAGGATTCAGCACGGTCGAGGGCGCTACGTGGTGGACCGTCTTCCATGACAGTATCTTGGGCCAAAGTAGCGTCGGTGGCTTTTTTGGACTTGGCGCCGACACGACGTTTCGTTGTGGCCGGTGCGGGCGCAGGCGCGGGTGCAACTTCTACCGATTGGCTTCGCGTCCTCCCACGTCGGCGTGTACCCTTCGTGGACTCTGTTTCCAATTCCAGTTTCGCGTCGTCTGGGTCTGGACTGGCTGCTGGTGCAGCCGCGACTTTCGTGCCTTGCGCCGTCATGCGCATCGACTTGATCGGTTCGGGAGCCTCGCTCTCTGTCGTCATGGACCCGGCAGACTTTGTGGTCGCCCTTGAACGTCGAGCAGGTCCGGGTGTTCGATCGGGAGGGTAATCTCTGACGTAGCGACTTTCCTTGCTTTAGTTGCGGGCTTGGTGGGCGCTATAGCTGTGTCCTAGAGTCACGTTACATCAACACTAGATTCGGCTTGAAGGAAATAGGAAGATATGATAATCACCTGTTTCGCTTCGCTCTCAGTTCTTGTTCGCTTCCCGTTTGAGACCTTTTGTGCCTTCGAATGCTTGGCTGGAGGTTCACTTGGCATCGACTCATCATCCGCGAGCTGCCTCGCGTCGGCGGGCGTTTTTCGGCCATCACGCATGCCTGGTATCTTTCTGGCCATTCGAGACTCTGGCTTCGATAGGTAATCGGCGACCGCCGACTTTCGTCTGGGTTGCTTAGCACTTGGGGCAGTGGCCATCACCACTGTGCCCTCTATTTCAGCCTCCTTATTGTGAGTGGTATCCTGGAGAACGTACCATGCTGAGGTTGCGAGCATCTCGCCGACGCCTTCGAATATCGGTATGCTTGGTTCCCGTTTCTGAGCATGGAAGAACATCTCGCACACTCCGCCCAGGCGAGGCGTCTCGGGATTCATGGAGGGCTCCGCCTTGAAAAGATCGCGAACACCGGCGTAGGATGAAGGAATATTTGCCACACATTTTCCGGAGAAGACGTGCTTGAGATCTGACATGTTTGGCATGGCAGAGAATGACTGCGTGGTCGAGTGGGAATCCGCTTGGGGGGCAACAGGTTTCTCTGTGATCGCTTTGTCATCTTCGGAAATCTCATCTCGCTGTCCTTCGTCTTCGTCACCTTTTCCAGCAGTGACGTTGTCTCTGCTTCCTCTCGTCCTCTTTATTGAGGTGCACGTCTTAGCCAGGGAACCGAATATAAAGGCTGCTTTTGCCCAAGATGTGGTAGAACCTGAAGAGTTTCGTCGCGATCCAGGGGTGTTTCCTCTGAAGAGTAGTTCAGGTTGAGTCAGTACAGAACGCCTTCGTTCCTGAATAGCCTACGAGTGAAAACAGTTGACCGAGAATGGTTAGGGCTGGAATCAAACTGACCTGTCTTTCCAAATCGCTGACTCTTCGCTGTCTTTATTCCACTTTTGAGCTCAGGGTGTTTGGAATTAGGTCTGGCCGAGCCGGCCTGACCAAAGCCACGCATCGATTTGCGTCCCATGACACGATTGATGAGGCTGACGTATCCATTGACTTTGGACACTTGCAGGGTCATGAAGGAGAGGGGCCTCGCTGGACGCCCGGGGGGTAAATTGACGAGGAAATTGACGAGGAATCGAGACAGCCCGCAACCCGCTTTCTAATCTTGCTTTCAAGTGAGCCTCATCCAGCGGGGACATTTCCTGGGCCTTCTTCCTCCTGGCTCTTGTAGTTTCCCATTTTGGCCCAACGGGGCACCGTCATCATGAAGGGAGAGGTGAGCCTCATCTTTATTACCGAGGTTGCGCTCTTTATTGGTAAGAAAAACTAGTCAGGCAATAATTACGCTGGTCAACGTGATCCTTACCTCGTCACCATCCCTCTTCATATGTTCATTCTTCTCTAGAGACTTCGAACGAGAGTGTAAAACTCGGAGGGCACTCTTGAAAGCCTCGAGCCCCTGGCGCTGCAGGTTCAGGTTCCGGTACCTGGTCCTCACCATCACCATCCTCATGAGCTTCTTCATTGACCGCTTCGATGACGGCATCCAGGTTGCCGTGCTCTTCGTCATATAATCCATTCCTTCTTCAACTAGTATGACGTGTTCCTCCACTTCAAGCTCTTCTTGCTCTTGCTCCTTCTCCGTTTCCATGCGCATCGCCGCGCGCTGAGCAGAGCAGATCAACACCACACGGTGTAGCGACGGCCGTCCAGGCCTCCGTCATGTTGTCTGGGACTGCTGCAACTGATGCGAGGGAGGGAGAGGGAACGCGGGAGCAGGGTGTGGGTCACCCGTTTGGGGCGCATGCACGGGACTTTGCATGAACAGACTGCGCCACATCGTTTCATCGGGTAGTCGCTTGGGGCAAATGCTCGGGGGCGTCGACTTCTTCCGGAATCAAGAGGTCTTGCTCTTCCTCAACAACCTGCGGGCAGTTTCCCTCGACGAGACGAACGGGAGTGCCATACCCTTCCTCGGGCCGACTGATCTGCGCTTGCGCAGGAGTACGATGGGCGAATTTCATTGGGGAACTGCTTAGCCGGGTTGGCGTTTGAGCATGCGCAAGTTGAGGTGAGGATTAGGATCAGGGTGTGGCGTGAAGACCTGTGCGCTCTGAACCATGGAAAGCCTGAGCATGCGTTTGCGCGCAGACTGTGTCGCACGCACTGGTGGTGTGAAAACGAGGGCTGGGTGATGTGCTTTGGGTGGATATTCGAAGCGAAAGGGGTTCTTGTCTATTTCTAGCTCCAAGTTGTTTGTCAAGGGGACGGTCGTGTGGGCAGTCGTAAATGCCGGAAATATGAATGTTGTGCTTGGGAACTGATATGAACGCGAAACATGATGGTGAACCATGTTGGAAGGAGTCAGTCAAGGGAAATGCGGGCGAGTTGAGGACAGGGGACTGACAGCGGGCAGAAAAGTCGCAGCACGCAGATGGCGCGTCAAGAGCCCACGGTAACCAAATATTTTTTAAATTTACACTAAAGTGACATAACACCAAGCATGTGGCCTATTCGGCGTCCACAGCCGTTGTCTGCCTGGCACTGGTCCCACTCTGCCTCTTAGAATTAGTCGCGATCGATCGTTGTTATGCATAGGATTGCATACACTCCTCGCCAGTCAACTACGCCACTACTACACCTCATCGTACTCGACGTGTGCTGGATCTCCTATTCGCGCAAATGCAGCCTTCAAATCTGACCAGTATCGACTATCGAGGCACTTACGTCCCACTCCCCAGCACTCTATTCCCGACGGAGCTATATACAGTATCCGTGACTCAGTGACTGTGGGCTAAGGCCTCTGTGTTTTCGATGAAAAAGCAAAGGTATGCGTGGCACGGTATGATGCTGGCGGGCAGGTTTGACTTTAACAATGTGCTCGGCACTTGTATTTGGATGCCTGTTGTCTGTTTTTGAAATTTATTTCGACACTTTTGGGGACTTGCGACACATGTGGTATCTTGTGATATATAAAATTAGGAGTACCCAGTGCGTTGCACCCTTGGGGCCTGGGCAGCAACTTACAAGCTGACTGATTGCTGTCAGTGTGGCGTTTGTTGATTGCCAACTGGACCGGACCGGACCGTGGACAAATCGTGCGTGCGGTGTTTGTGTTGTCGTGTTGAGTGATCAATTTAATCGATCAAGGGGCTGGAGTGGCTGGCTCAAGAGCGAGCGTGAGGCGGGAACGAAAGTAGTAGTACAGTATTTTTTTCGGTCCAAGATGCTCACCACACTCTCACCACCCGTACCGGAATCTGATGTGCTTTCGAAAAATGCCGGCCTTCACTTGTCTTTGATTTGTCACATCAGACTCAACGAACCCTGACTTGAGCGAGTCTTGAGCGTCTATCGTCCACATTAAGAAACCGCACGGGCCAGGTCACTGTATGTGTATTATGTAAATGATATTACGAATTATCGCCCTTCCCCTCCCCTCGGCCATGTCCCAGACACCCACTGCGATCTCCTCGAACTTATACTATCAGACCATCTTCGACAATGCTCTAGATGCATACAAGAAGAAGACCAACCAAGATCTCCGCTCCCACCCATTGCTTTCTAAGCTTGAATCCTGTCATTCCCCTGATGCCGTCCTCTCCGTGTTAAGAGAACAAATCTCCGGGTTCAATCAATCTGGCAATACCGATGACAGATTCACCAAATGGCTCAACCCCACCGTAAACGTACTCTACATGTTCTCTGGAACCATTGGCGGGGGCGTCAGTTTGGTATATCTCAGAACGCAGGTTGAGTCGTTCGGGATCTGACATGCTTTGTAAATATAGGTATATCCACCAGCTGCGGTGATCTTCACTGGAATGGGCATCCTTCTTTCTGTGAGTATCTTCTTTCAGCCCCTTGTGTATCGGCTATCGTGACGCCTACCGGCAATCTTCTCAGGCAACCAAGTCTTTGTCCGCTAGCCAAGATAAAATCATCAACGTCTTTGATCGTATTGAAAGTTTTTTCAGTCGACTGGAGACATATATGAAAATATCACCGAGTGTGGGGATGACGGACGTGATTGTGAAGATCATGACTGAGGTGCTCTCGATCCTCTCAATTGCGACTAGGGAGATAAAGCAGAGCCGAACGAGTAAGCTGGTCGTTGGTGATATAGCTGATCGATATCGACTTATCGTTGTTTAGGGAGATACATGAAGAAGCTCTCAGGGAGGACTGATATCGAGGATGCGCTGGATCGACTCGACCGACTTATGCAAGAGGAGTCTCTGATGGCAGTCGTACAAGGCCTAAAGACCACTCATGATGTCGATGACAAAGTGGGGGCCGTCGATAATGTGGTACAAGGCATCGACGAAACCGTGAGAGATATTCACGAGAAGATAGAGGTCGTCATCGATGGTATGTAATATGCTTTAATCGATCATTGACCCAATCTTAAATGTTACATCTCACTAGGCGGTGAGAAAGTAAGAGAAACGATGCAACAAGCCACAGATGATCAGAAGCGTTCGTAACCTCGTTGCCTGGATTCATCTCCAAGGAAGTTCAATCACTCTCACAGGGCATCAGCTAAGAAAAGACTTCGAAACATGGCTCTCCCCCCCAGATCCATCTGTCAATTACAATACTGCGACCAATGCTCACCATAAAGGCACAGGCCAGTGGTTCATTGAAAGCAGCGAATTTCAGAAATGGAAAGAATCCGAGTCATTGTTGTGGATACACGGAAAACGTACGTCTTCTGCCATGCTCTGTACACCCCCTAACAAATTGTCCGTGTCCACAGCAGGATCCGGGAAAAGTGTTCTTAGGTTTGTCGCTCCTCGACCCATTTCGTCCAGTATTATTGACCATCTCCCAGCTCATCCATCATCGAGGACATAGAAAGTGCCTCGAAGGAACGATCAGCTCACATTGCTTATTTCTTTTTCGACTTCAAGGACGAAAGAAAGCAAGATTCACGTGCCCTACTTTCTTCTCTCGTCATCCAACTTAGTCATCTATCCGATCCATTCTCCGACATTCTCTTTCGCTGTTATTCCGCCCATCAATCTGGCTCAAAACAGCCCGGTGAACTCGCACTTACACAATGTCTGAAAGACATGCTCAGAGTCCCAGGAATAGTCCCGGTCTATCTCATTTTCGATGCACTCGATGAATGTCCCAGCACGACGGGGCTGCCCCCACCACGTGAAAGGGTCCTGGACCTTATCAAAGACCTCATCCAATTGAACCTTCCAAATCTGCGAGTATGCGTTACGAGTCGTCCCGAGATCGACATTCGCACATCTCTCGAACCCTTGACATCTAATCAGATATCACTTCACAATCAAGTTGGACAAAGAAAGGACATCGAGGACTACGTGAGAGCCATGGTATACTCTGACGGCAACATGAAGAGATGGCGAGAAGAGGACAAAGAATTGGTCATCGAAACACTCTCAGAGAGAGCAGATGGCATGTAAGAGCACCGCTGCATGATCCGAAATGTCTTCTCATATTCTCACTCAGGTTTCGCTTTGTGTTTTGCCAACTCGAAGCTTTGCGGCCATGTCTTCCGCCGAGTGTGCGACGGACTCTCAACGAATTGCCAGAATCATTGGACGAGACATACGAACGGATACTGCGTGAAATTCCAAGGTCGAACCGAGTATATGCTCATCGGTTGCTCCAGTGCCTCACGGTTGCTATTCGACCACTTCGTGTAGAGGAGCTAGCAGAAGTCCTTGCAGTTGACTTTGATGCGATTGGGGGTATCCCGAAGCTGGATGAGAATTTGCGGTGGGAAGATCAAGATCGAGCAGTGTTGTCCGCATGTTCCAGTTTGATCGCCGTTGTCAACGATGGCCCTTTCCGGGTGGTTCAGTTCTCCCATTTTTCGGTCAAAGAATTCCTAACATCGGATCGCCTTGCTACGTCGAAAATCGACACCTCCCGTTACCACCATATCCTCCTTGAATCGTCGCACACCATCATGGCTCAAGCATGTCTCAGTACCCTACTTCGGTTGGACTCCCACATCGACAGAGACGGACTCGGGGGCTTCCCTCTAGCTCGGTATGCTGGCGCATACTTTGGGGAGCATGCCGAGTTTGAGAACGTTTTCGCACACTTACTCTGCGGAATCGGCGATCTTCTTCACGCAGACAAACCGTATTTCGCTGCATGGGTGTGGCTACGCAAAGGCGATTTGGAGGGTCAGCCAGAACGACCAGAAGCGACACCCCTTTACCACGTTGCGAGATTCGGATACCGCAGCATGGTGGAGTACCTCATTTCAAAGCACCCAGAGGACCTAAGCGTAAAGGGTCACTTCGGCACTCCATTGCACGCGGCGTTATATAACGGTCATGCCTGTGTTGCGCTGTTGCTACTCCGGCATTTTGCAGATGTGGATATTCGCGGCATCGACGACCGGACTCCACTGCACTTAGCAGTGGACAGTGGACTTCTCGAGGTTACGCGCATACTCACTGAGTGCCATGCGGATATCAATGCCCGGGACTCAAGCGGCCGAACACCACTCCACATCACGATATCTGAACCATCTAAGCAATTATTTGATGACAGATATTTCGACGTGGTGCAGTATATACTGGACCACGGTGCGGACGTGAACGCACAGGCTAACGTTGACAATGCGACCCCACTACACGTGGCATCATGGTTCGGAGGTGTCAAGGTCGCACAGCTTCTGCTTCAGTATGGTGCAAAGGTCAATGCGCGGAATGAGGAGGGTCGCACTCCGATACACCGATCCTTAATTCAGCTTGATGATAAGTTTCCTGATTCTTATTTCGATATCATTCGGCTCTTACTACTGCATGGCGCTGACGTCGAGGCACTGGATAACGATCATTCGACTCCGCTACATGTGGCATCGCAGTATCGCAGTTCCAGGGCTGCGCGGATACTGCTCGAACACGGCGCAAACATTCACGCACGGGATAAGGAGGATCAGATACCGTTACAGATATTGCAGACCAATATTCCGGGCGATGATAATAAGCCACTGGATGGTGATATCGATCTCATACGGATCTTCCTGGAAAGTGGTGCAGATGTCAACTTGTTGATGGATAACAGCCATTCGACTATGCTCCATAAGGCATCGTACTGGCGAAGCCTCAAACTTATTCAACTGTTACTCGAGCATGGTGCAAACATCAATGTGCGCGACAAGGAGGATTAGACACCGTTACAGAAGTTGTGGTCCATTATCGAGGACCCTGGACCATGTGATGATGATATCAATATCATACGGCTCTTCCTGGAGCATGGTGTGGATGTCGACTCATCGATGGATGGCGATCATTCGACTATGCTCCATTTGGCATCATACTGGGGAAGTGTCGAGCTTGTGCAACTGCTGCTCGAGCATGGTGCAAATATCAATGTGCGCGACAAGGAGGATTACACACCGTTACAGAAGTTGTGGTCCATTATCGAGGACGCTGGACTATGTGATGATAATATCAATATCATACGGCTCTTCCTGGAGCATGGTGTGGATGTCGACTCATCGATGGATGGCGATCATTCGACTATGCTCCATTTGGCATCATACTGGGGAAGTGTCGAGCTTGTGCAACTGCTGCTCGACCACGGTGCAACCATCAATTTGCAGATCAAAGAGGGTCAGACGCCCTTACACCAAGCGACATTCGAGATGCAAGACAGCTTCAATGATCATTACTTCGATTCCATCCGGTTCTTACTAGAGCATGGTGCGAACGTCGACGCAGTGGATAACAGCCAGTCGACTCCGCTGCATCTTGCCTCACAGTATGGCAGTCTCAAAGCTACACGGCTGCTGCTCGAGCACGGCGCAAGCATCCACCTCCAGAATAACGAGGGTCTGACCCCGTTCCAAGTCGCGTCGGCGAACGGTCACGAGGAACTCGCGCTGTTCTTGTCCGGGCATACTAGTGAGAAGGATGAGGAAAAGATATGACGTTTAACGGATGCCCACCATATATTATGTCGTTTTGTATGATTGTGTTTACCCGTACTGTATTATAGCTTACGGTTTGTAGTAATGATTGGCAGAAAATGGCACCTATCTTGGGATACACCATCCAGCCAGGCGAAAAGACCTCCACGTTCAAAGATGATGGGTGGTGGGTTAAGCGGCGAAAGGCTCGAATTTGTTGTCCCAGAACCCTAGAAGCCTTTGTTTTGTTTTCCTTGCCTGGGACGCCAACACCTGATAGCCTCTTGCCGACAAGTTGACTCTGCAGGCATGGTAATCGCAAAGTCTTCTGTCCTGGCCCCCTGCTGTTCTGTCGATTTCCCGAATTAAAACCGAAGTACCGATAAAGGAGACGCCGCACGCACAAACTACATTGCACTCATGGACAACCACCGACTGGTATTTACCGCGGTACAGACAACGCCAAGGTTAAACACAACGAAGGCATATCTATGGCAGCGCAAAAAACGTTCAGGACCATGGCGTGGTCGTAAAATACTAAAGCATACTATACAGGCTCCAAGACAAAACATTTCATGGATATACTTCCCTCTCACTGAAAGCAACAAATAGCATTCCTATTCCTACTTTCTCCCGCTAGCGGCCCTCGTCCTCGGAGCTCGCGTCTTTGCCGGCGCAACCGTCTCCTTCTCAGACTCGCTCAGTGCCTTCGAAGCAGCCCCCGCTGCCGCCTTGCGCCCACGAGCACCCTTAGTCGCGACCGGTACCAACGCCACCTTATCGTTCTCCTCTTCCTTGACACCCACCCGCTCCGGCGTGTTCTCTTTCTCGCCCACAGCCGCCCGAGTGGCGGCGCCCTTCCTGGACGTAGGAATCACGACGGCAACCGCAACAGCACGTCCTTTTCCGGCAGGCGCACGATTCGATG
>QFEY01001625.1:0-12144 GCA_003316435.1 Russula virescens
GCGGCTTGCACTGGCTGGTCTTAACTCATGAGGCCTTGCAGGACTCTCCACAATTTACTGATGTCAAGGGAAAGGGGAAGCGATGTCATTCGGATGCAGCGTTCGTCAGATGCCCGACGGCGCCAAGGTCACGCATGGCACAATGCGTGCCCTTATAGCAGGATTCAAGATTACCCCCTGACAACGCGTAACCCATTGATCTGTGTAAGTGTGCGTGCGTACGCGCGCTTGACACGTCTGGAGTGGGGGGATGGAACGACGGGGAAGGTGGGGAAGGTAGGAGAGTAGAGGACACGTACCCAGGTGCCGTTCGTCGAGTTGTCAATAACCATGGATTATCCTCGTGTCCATCGCATTTAATCTTGCAATGATTGTAACCTGCATACTCTGCACGTGTTTATAAGCAAGGAAAGAGAGAGAAGGAGGAGAGAACAAAAGATTCCGCACTTAGCTACATGGCCTCAAGGATGATATCGTTGTTGTGATCACGGCCAATCTTGATAATCGGGATTGTCTTCAACAAGCCGATGTGACGCACTGCGGTGTTGCAAGGCGCGGGGAACCAAAGAGTGACCGATCCAGGGAGTGGACATCGCTAACGTAGAAGCTCTGAGACGCCTGCTGCGTCGCACTCTGCATCTTGCCTGTATAATCATGCTCTCCAGTAGCCATTGCTGAGAAGGGGAAAGGGACATTCATTGATCATTCAAGTTGGCGTTTTCGTTCTGATGGTTACGGATCGGGGATGACGTTTGACTGAAGTCGCGTCTGTCTGTGGTTTTGTGACATGACCGAGTGGCTTTGTTTAACCTTACCATATCCATAATGATTAAGTTGGGTTGTTTTGGGGGCCTTGAAAATTTGCAGCTACTGTAGTTGTGGATTGAAGGGATGGGGCGAAGGGCGAGTGGGTTGTGGCGAGATTTGCGCATGGTTCCTGTTGCATCAGGGAATCCATACCTCGATACCCAGAACTAAACCCCGAGTAAGTTGATGATAGGCTGACTAAGGACGATAATACATCAATATCTGTCCACTAACTGTCATTAAAGTTTATTCGATCAGTCTGGCGTCAAAAGTGTCATTGTTAAGGAGTCTACGTGGCAATCATATTAATGTACTAATAAAGTATCTATCCAAAAAGCATGTAATTACGTTGATCAGTAAAGGGATTCACATAGAAAGAATTGCACTGATCAAGGGATGTAAAACTGTTCAAATCTTGGGCTGAAACTGGCCCAAATCGAGGGAACAAGTGTATGCTACTGAGGATAGCGTCCACCGGAATAATCTCCGCATGTTGGCTCCTATTCAGTGGTAATCGAGATACTTTATACATACCATGCTTCGGATCTGGTGTAGCTGGGAGAGGTGTAAACCACTCCACGTACATGAGATGGGTTGGGATCATGATGTCTGGTGATAGGAAAACTTTGCTGATGCTCCTCTTTGGGATTTGAAATATAATGCAGACTTGAGCAATCCGAAGACCTTGAGTACCTATTAGTTCAATATTATTTCTGAGCAAATCGTGACATTACTCACGTTTATTCCCTCCTTTACCTTTGACAACAACTGTGTCGAAATGGGATGGAATGGTCCACCCACGTGAGTCTGTTCATTCCAGCTGCGCATGAATGGCATCTATTGTCTCAGAGCCTGCAGGGTTGCTGTCACTTGTAAATTTGATATGATAGAAGACAGGCACAGTGCGAAATGGAAGAAGAGTGTCCGCTCCATGAGCGCACAGTGAATTCCCTGTTAGTCCTGGATTATTGATGCTAGCAATAAAGTCACCAAGTGCATCCTGAAACAGGACAGCTGTTAAGGCTGTAGCAGGCCTTGGACTAGAGAGCTTGCTGGAATGAGGTCAAGCGGACCCTAGCAAGCTATCAGAGGGAGAAGAGGGAGTGTGTATGCTCGCTCTTCGATCTCTGAGAACACAACTTCGTGTAGAGGAATAGATATAGAGGAGATATCGATTCACAACTTCCGAAGTCTGTGCACTAGTGATTAGAGTAGAGACGAGTATGGACCCGAGTCAAACCCTGATCAATAGTGTAGCTAGTGATGTGCTTGCTTAACGCTCAAGCTTAAGCAGTATACACCTGTGCCTTTAAGCAGGTAGACTAGGTAGAGTCTTGAGGGAGTGAAGCTAGACAAGCGACTGAAAGACTCTTGCACGCGATAAACAAGAGGAGAGGGGATAGAACGTATGGCGATCCCTTATCCTTTCGATGAACGGTGTGAAAGAAGCTACAAGTTGAGAATTAAGTCGAGCTTAGGGCTCAACTTTGTGCTGAGGACTTCTTAAATACAGGAGGGATCATAATACTACTAGTACTGATCCTAGGATCTGGAGCAACGCTGGGACACTGCCCACAAGTATAGTACACATCAGGGACGAGTCAGGGCGAGTCATAGACACAGCAAATAGTACAAGGATCCTCAGGCGATCCAGGGAGCCTCATAGGGATGTACCAATCTGTACAGTAGCTCAAACGGAGCAGGACGCATATAGTAAAATTTTCATAGACTGTCCTTCTGAACATACCAAGAGTCTGTCCGTGACACCATCCCCCTCCTTCAAAGGAGGTGTTTCCACACACCTATTCGTCCAGAAAGTCATCCAAGTGGGGAATGTAGTCCCCCAACGCCAAATCTTCGTCAGTGATCGACATACCATGAGGCAGCACCAGAGAGGGAGGTGTGAGGGGGTGTTCACGCTCATTTCGTTCTGCCTCTCGTGTCCGATGATAGTGGCAGTTGTCGAGAGGTTGGTAGTGAAGGTGGGCCTGTGGAGCATGGCATCGATGCACTGTGCATCGGACATGGGGGTCAGGACACTCATCTGCAAAGTGGCCTATCTCATCGCAATGTGAACAGCGATTGGCCCGTTGTCGAGTGTTCCTGGCTGCCCTCACCCTCGTCCTGGTTGTAGCTGGGGCTGCCTCACGTGTGGTAGGCCCCCTGGGTCTCCTGTTCCCTGTGGAGGTCCCAGGGCCTGACTGGCGTGCTGTATAGCGAAGGGGAAAGGGGACATCACCTGGTGTCCTGTCCTCCCTCAAGTGGGGCGCCAGCTGGAGGAAGACTTGTGCCGCCTCTAGGCATGCTAAGGCTGCCTCCCTTTCCATGATAAGCCTTTGCCTATAGTCCCTACTGGCTTGAGCTGCATCCCTTGCTTGCTGCTCAGCTCGTTCCAGTGCTTGGAGGTGGCACTCCTCCTCCATATCTCATATGACAGACTGCCTTACCCTCATGACATCTGCTATGATGCCAAGGTCTCCTAGGTTGGTAAGGCCACGTTCGACTCTGAGGTCGAATGGGTAGGCAAGGGAGGCGACGGGAGGAGGTAAGAAGTTGGCAGGGGCAGCCCCTGCATAGGGCCGGGCCTCTAAGCAATTAGAATAGATGGGTTGGTTCCTCCCCATGGTACCTAGGAGTGTCGGGTCAAAGCGGTCAAGAGCAGGACATACAAAGCGGGCTGTCTCCACTTGATGATAGTCTCCCCCTCACCAGTTCACATCCTGTTGGTGTATGTTAGGATGGAACTGGTACCAACCTTCACCAGGGGAGTCGCCATAATATTCCCCTGCATAAGTAGGTGGTGGGCATCGAGGGGGAGCATTGAGATCCGAGGAGCCAGAGGTAGCCTGAGTAACTGCTGCCATGACACGTTCAATGGCATCTCCTAGAGGGTCTTCGGCTGAGAGGGCCTCTGCATCAGTTACTCCTGCGCTGTGGTGGTTAGAGGATGGGTGGTAGGAAGGTGGAGACGATGAGGGATTAAGAGTGGCTCGTTCTCCAGGTCCTAGTCGGGCAGATGGAGATGGTTTGCTGGAGTATATGGTCCGTGCGCTGGCTGGGACCATGGTGAGGAGTTGAGAGGAGCGGACGATGTTGTGGCAGTACTCCTCCTCGATGGGGACTGCCTCGATCCCATACTGGGCATGAGGCCCAAGAACTGCAGGTGTAGGGATCTCTCGAATTGTTCGGCCAGCTGCTGTTGTTGCTGTAGTGTGGTCTGGTCTTGGATGAGTGGAAGACTCGCCTGCAGTCATCGTAATGTCCTCTCTAGTCTCCTTAGCCTTGCCCTTTTCTTTTCTCGCTGCACTGCTGCTTCCCTGTCCGTCTGTATTCCCGTGTCCCCCCACTCCTCCTGCTCCTCTGACATGTCGATCGGCTGGAATGTTGGGAGAGGCACCGAGGAAAGTGCTGAAGAAGGTGTTGCGATCAGTGAGGGAGAGGGTATGGAAGGAGCTGATGAGTTGGTCGACTGGGCTGCAGCTGGGAAGCTGGGAGGTGCCAGGTTGTTCAGTGACACTTGAAGCATCGATAGGTGCGCCGGTACTGGGAGGTGGAGAAGATATATGCAGTGCCCTCCTCTCCTCCAACTGCAAAGATGGCATAGGGGGCTCTCTCACCGTTGTAGTGGCAGCAAGGGTGATGTTCCTCCGTGACTGGGGTGAAGATGGGGCTGAAGTAGGTCCAGAAGATGTCCTCGCACCTGGCCTGGAGATATCTGTCATCGTAATCCTCCCCAAGTGGATACTCTCCCTTGGGATAGCTAAGGTCTCGGGGTTTAGGCGGAGGACGCGGTTTAGGTAGTCTTGTGGGTTTGCCAGCAGTCTTGCGCGTTCTCTTTCTCCCCAGACTGGAATAAGTATGCGAACAGGGGTGGCAGTAGGGTCTGGAACTGGGAGAGGAGTGTCTGACTGGGCAGGCGAGGCAGAGGGCTCAGAAGGTGGTGGAGAAGACATGCCGTTTGTCTTAGTCCTTATAGTCCTTATATAAAGTTGGGTCGGAGCCTTTGCGAGTAATTGGTGTCCTTGGAATCTGTTTCTGCACGTCCTACTAGTCTCAGGATTAGGAGGCACTGTCTTTGAGTTTTGGTGGCGCCTTTGATTTGTTTTAAGGGTCCTCACTGCCTTGGGATTGCACCGGTGGAACTCCTGGACTAGTTGTGGCGCTGAGAGGTTCTTCTTTGGTTCCCAAGAGTTGTGTGCTGCTGAGTATCCCTTCCAGGCCACCAGATATTGTAGAGCGCCCCTGTGTCGCCGAGAGTCAAGGATAGCGTCCACTTCCCATTCTGGTTGGCCTTCCACCAAGTCGGGAGGCGGTTCTGGGTAGTTGGGACCATGTTCCATCGTCTCATGGTATGGGAGAAGCCAGGTGGCATGGAAGGCATTGTGAATCTTCCATTGAGGCGGTAGGTTAAGTCTATAGGTCATTGGACTGAGTACCTCAGTTATTTTGAAGGGCCCATATCGTTTTGGGCGTAGCTTGACAGTGGGATGCGTTGTCTGTAGGTTCTTGCCTTCTAACCAAACATACTGGTCCTTTTGGTAGGGCGTGTGCGTTGAGGGTCTTTTAAG
The DNA here is from genome assembly GCA_003316435.1 of Russula virescens. Lineage (NCBI taxonomy): Eukaryota > Fungi > Basidiomycota > Agaricomycetes > Russulales > Russulaceae > Russula > Russula virescens. Next base: position 5,376 of record QFEY01001625.1, read on the forward strand.
TAGCTCTTGTGCTCGTTTGATGGCCTCTTGAGCATCTTGTCTGGCCCTTTTGAGGTACTTCTTTTGTTCCTCAATGGCAGGAATCATACTGGGTCGTTCCAATTGCTGGGCCCTTGGAATGAAGCCCATCCAGAGTTCATAGGGTGCCTTCCTGGTTGTGTCTGAGGTGCATGCATTGATCGCATATTGCACAATAGGTAACCAATCAGCCCAATCATCTTGTTGGAAGTTGCAATAGATCCTGAGAGCTGTCTTGACGTGCTGATTGGTCTTCTCTGCTTGTCCGTCTGTCTGTGGGTGGTAGGCTGTACTAAGGTTCTGTGACATGCCCAGCTGTTTGCATAGTTCTTGCCAAAAGGTGGATGTGAACCGTGGGTCTCTGTCCGAGATAATTTTGCGTGGTAAGCCTACAAAAGGGAAAACTTGATCCTTGAAGAGTTGTGCAACTCCCTGTGCGTCGATCGTCTCTTTGCATGGTATCAGGATGACTCCTTTTGTGCAGTCATGATCTGTAATTGTCATGATGGCATCATACCCTTGAGATCTGGGTAGCTTGGTGATAAAGTCGACTCCAATGCTCTGGAAAGGCTCTGCCTGTGTGGAGGGGCTAATGGGATGAAGTGGTGGTGGATTTTGATGTGTGATTGGTTTGTTCGCCTGGCAAACTGCACATCCTTGTACGTATCATGCTACATAGAGTGAATCCCTTGGCCACCAGTATTGTCTTCGCAGTAGTTGGTGTGTTTTGCGCTTCCCTGGATGGCCCACAGTGGGGAGGTCATGACTCAACTCCACTGCTGCCCGTTGGAGAGGATCTTCCGGTGGGATGACAAGTGCCGGCCCTCTGTACCAATATCCATCTTCACGATGCTCTAGGTCTTCATATGCTGCTGCCCAGGTGGCCAGCAGTTCCTGGAATCGTCCTTGGGCTTCCTGGATCATTTGGTCCACCGCCGTCATTTCAATGACTCGGGCAAAGAGGTGGTCTGGTAGGGCTACGACTTCATCATTGTCTCCCTTGCCATCGTCGAAGTCAGGGCATCTTGAGAGTGGGTCAGCTCGGTTCTTCCGTCCAGCAATGTGTCTTAGTTCGAGTGGGAAGTCTGCTAGGTATGCAATACCTCTGGCAATGCATCTGTTGACCTTTTGGGGTTGTCGATAGTATTGCAGGTTAGAATGGTCTGTCCAGACAATGATTTTGTGGTTCGTTCCCAAGAGTAATGGCTGCCATTTCTTCATTGCCTTAACAATAGCAAGGAATTCTCGATCCCATACATCATAGTTTCGCTCTGCTGGATTCAGGGCATGTGAATAGTAGGCCACATCCCTTTTCTTGTTGTCCTCATCGCATTGGAAGAGGATGGCCCCTACTGCAAAGGCAGATGCATCGACTTTGAGCTCAAATTGTCTGTGGAAGTCTGGATATGCAAGAATGGGTGCTTCTGTCACCATCTTGATTAGCCTATCTAGAGCAGCCTCCCATCTGGCGGTCCACTCGAAGGGGATGCCCTTCTTGGTGAGCTCAGTCAGGGGGCGTGCCAGTTGGGCAAATCCTCTAATGAATGGTCTTTGATAACCTAGCACTCCCAATGCTTGTCGGACTTCTTTGACTGACTTCAGCACTCGTGGCCATTGTGCAATACCAGCTACCTTATCTGGGTCGATCTTGAGTCCTTCTGCTGTGACCTCCCAACCTAGCAACATCATTTTGGGCTGCATGATCTGGCATTTGCTCGGCTTGAGGTAATATGATCACTTTTCACAAGTGTCCAGGAAGTCATGTATGGCCTTGAGATGTCTTTTGATCCCAGCAGGCGAGTCATCTGTGGCTATCCAAAAGTCATCCATATAGTTGTCTGCGTCCCCTTGGTACTTTTCAAGGAAGGGTGCGAAGTCCTTCCTAATCTGTCTTTGGAACCATGCTGGTGCATTGCAGAGACCAAAGAAGAGGACGGTGGGGATGAATGTGCCTAGGTGGTTCTTGATGGCCGCCTTGTACTGGTCCTTTTTAGCTATGCGAATATTATTATAGCCATCTCTGAGGTCGAATTTTGAGAAGAGTGTCTTTCCATGTAGGGCCTCAAGGGCTTGAGTGATATTGGTGAGAGGATTGTGATCTCTGATCGTCCAGTCATTAACCTTTCGATAGTCAATGATGACTCGTTTCTTATCAGTCCCTTTCTTTCCCCTGAAGTAGGACGGTGAAACTATGGGCAAGGGGCCTTCTCTAATACGACCTAGGGCAAGGTTTTCCTTTGTCCATTCATAGTCAATCTTCTTTTCCGCTGGAGAGCAAGGATAGGGTCGGCAATTGATAGAAGAGGGGGCTCCTTCTTTGAATGTTATGGTCATGTCCGTCCCTCTAGTTGGCGGGAAACGACGTGAGAGTTCTTCGGAGAAGACCCTCCAATGGTGTCTGAATTCTTCTGGTAGGGATTGCATTGACAGGTGCGTGTGCTCTTTCTCAGTATTCCTGGCCCATTTCTCTGTGAAGTTGACCTTCCTGAGGAACTGCCAAGTGTGTTCGGGGAGTTTCCCAATCTTCAAGAGTTTATTGGCTGCCTTCTTGACCATTTGGCAGATCCATTTAAACTTGGTGCTCTGGATCGTCACCTCTCCATCTTCTAGCTCTCCTGCCTTCCAGTCTATGCAAGGGTTGAACTCCCAGAGGAAGGGGTAACCCAGAATCATACAATCCTTGCCTAGGGACGTGATAAAGAACCTCTGCAGTCGGTCAGCCCCAGCTAGTGCAACTCGCAGCCAGCAGTAGTGGGTGATCTTGCCCTTTCTGTTTTCTGTTCCGTCCACATTGAGAACAGTGATGGGCATTTTAAGGGTCTGCCAACCAATGCCTAAGGTTTTCCATGTTTTATGATCGATGAAGTTCTCTGTTGCTCCACTGTCAAGCAGAGCTGTCTGTTCAGCCATTGTACTCGCCGTTTGTATGGTCAGAGGAATGTTCATAACATTGAGTCTCCTAATATACACACGACGAGTACATAATGCCTGCAGCCAGGCTGTCGACTTTGGGCGGCCTAAAAATCCGAATCTTCATGCATGGTAAGGGTCTCGATCAATTCTGGCGGATTTCGATCTGCAAAACAAAGCCGAGACAGTGGGGGCGCGGAAGCGACCACACTGCTCGCCAAGATCACAATAGTGACTCGTAATTTTTTCCACCCCAAGCAGGGCTCAACCCCTGCATGTTTTGTGTTCCACTTCTCGTTTGCATGTGCCCTCAAGCATGTGACTGTCATGTGATGTTCGTTTCCTTTCGTCTCTTTTGTTACCTCACGAAATAGGTATCTTTCTGGTTCTTTCTGTCTCACAGCTACGACTCTGCACGACCCACATCAAGTTCAAGTACCCTACTATCTTGTTTATAGGCATCTCGACATCGCAATTAGGCATGCATGACGACGTGCAGGTCTTACTTTCATTATGTCAAAGTTATGACTTGATTCTTGTTTACGACGGCCTCTTTTGTTCATCTCTGTCTCACATTACTGTTACAGCTGACATAGTAGCATACTTGTAACAAGATAAAAGGACTCGATATGACGTGCAAATGTATCATCGCCCACTTGTTCTCGAAAACCCTCGCGTGCCTCCCTTTTTCGCCGGAACACCCAGGAGTTCTTCTTGCTTGCTTATCTCGAAAGAGTTCTCGCACTCTTGTCTACCCACTTCGTGCAGTGCTCCTGACCTATAACCTTCACAAGGTTATGGGCCCTGACGCTGCATAAATCATCGTATGTTTTTACTTGACCGAAAAGCGCTAACAAAACCTCTTTTCTATTACCACGAGCACCCCACGCTCTTTTAGTATTATGACCGACATCATGAAGATCGACCTAGTTCGGTTGGCTGCCGATGGCTCCAACTGGGTCACATACCGCGATCGCCTCAACATCACCATGAGGATGTGTCGCTGGCAAGACCACTTGTCCAGCAGTTCTATGACGCAGGCATACATCGATTGCGGCGACATCAATGGCATCAAACCTGCCATGTGATGGGAAGACGATGATGAGGCAGTCAAGCACCTCATCATGAACAGTATCCCCGATGATCTGTTCAATTGCATCAAGGGCGGTAATGATGCAAGGGAGTGGTGGGAGAGTTTGAAGAAGATTTGCGAAGGACGATCCCGATCTCTCCTTATCGACCTCGGGCACAAACTTCAAAACACTCATTGCAGGGAGGATGATGATGTATGTGCACACTTCGCTAAACTCGCTAATCTGCGCGAGCAGCTTGCGGCCATGGGGGAAACCATTGCAGACCAGCAGTATGCCAACATCTTGCTGGCCTCGCTCCCCTCATGTTACGACATGCGAGTGTGCGCCATCACCACCAACGCCGACGAGTCTGGCAAGGACATCGACCCTGCCAAGGTTGTCAAACACATCAGTGACGACTACGACAAGCGCATGCTTAGCAAGAACAAATCCGACGATCAAGCTTTCACCGCTTCGACCCAGTCCAAGAAGAAGGACAAGCGCAACCTCAAATGCTACAATTGCAAGAGGACGGGCCATATCAAGGCCGACTGTTGGGCGAAGGGAGGCGGGAAGGAGGGTCAGCATCCCGAGTGCAAGAAGAAGTGCAACGACAAGGACAAGGGCAAAGACAGTGCAGTGACTGCCACTGACACTGGCGACAACATCGAGTCTTGGGCATTACTCATAGCAGACTTGGCAGAAGATCCGTACGAAGGGGATGGGGAGTCTTGGAGTTTCGTCGAGGAAGAGTATTCGGCCGACAAAGACTTATTTGAAGAACTCTCCGAAGATTTATTCGAAGCCCTCTCAGAAGACTCTCAAGCTCTGGCGGCTAGCACATCTGGCGACACCAAGGCTGAGCTTTACGACTCTGGCGCCTCGAGACACATCACTCCTTCCTGACATCGCTTTCTCACCTATCGCACCATCACTCCATGACCCATCACTGCCGCCGACAAATGCGTCTTCTATGCTATTGGCACTGGCGACCTTCAAATACAAGTGCCCAATGGGGCAACTTCGACGCCGATAGTGCTTCGTGACGCCTTACACGCACCCAACATTGGCGTGACTGTGGTCTCTGTCAGTCGCATTGCTAAGGCTGGCTACAGTGTTCTCTTCGACGGTGACAGGTGCAAGATCATGGACAAGAATGAGAAGACCATTGGTGACATTCCGGTCGGCAACAATGGCATTTACAAGGTTTTACATGCTGGCGCGGCGACACTTGAGCAAGTCGATCTGCTTACTTTGCACAGGCGACTTGGCCACGTTTCTGTCAGTGCCATCCGGAATCTCATCCGGAACAACATCGTTGCTGGGCTACAGCTACTGGATGACTCCAGCCCTTTCTACTGCGAGTCTTGTGAGTATGTGAAGACTATGCGCAAGCCCATCAACAAGGAGCGCCAAGCACAGCCGGCTAGTGCATTTGGAGACGAGATCCATTCGGACTTGTGGGGGCCGTCGCCCACACCTACTATTGGTGGATGCAAATATTATGTGACATTCACTGACAACCACTCGCGTTATACTAGCCTCGAGCTCCTCAAAAGCAAGGACGAAACACTCAATGCTTACAAGACTTTCGCTGCATGGGCTCAAACCCAGCACAATGTCAAAATCAAACGTCTCAGGTCTGACCGCAGTGGTGAGTACACCGGCGGCGACTTCACAAAATTCTTGCAAGAGCAAGGCACCGAACGTCAACTTACGACACACGACACCCCTCAACACAACGGCATGGCAGAATCACTTAACTGCCGACTCCTCGAGCATGTGTGCACTATGCTGCATTACGCACAGCTCCCCAAGAACTTGTGGGGGGAGGCCATTTTGTTTGCAGTCTGGCTGAAGAACCACACCTCGACTCGGGCACTTGGAAATGTGACCCTGTTCGAGAGACTCTACGGCAAGAAACCTGATTTAGGGGGAGTACCGGAGTGGGGCCAATGCGTCTGGGTCCACAATGACAAAGGTTCAAAACTCAACACACGTGGATTGGAGGCGAGATGGGTAGGCTTTGATCGGGACAGCACACATGCTCATCGCATTTACTGGCCCGACAAGCACCGCGTCTCAGTGGAGCGGAACATTAAGTTCATGCCTACTACGGTCACAGTTTACTCACCATGCCCTAGAGCTCCACCTCCTACGCTGGAACCTCAGCCATCCACAGCCCCTCAGCTGGCACCCATCATTCCGTCGACTGCTCCCTCTCAGTCACTTCCAACTTCGACTTTGACTTTGACTTCTACCCCTACGACGCAAGTTCCCCTACCCACTGCTACCGACAGCAGAGAAGAGGAAATGCCTGGACTCGACCCCGATGAAGATGACATCGAAGATAGCGTCGAAGCACCACCACCGGTATCAAGGCCGACATTTGGCAGTCAACTTAAGCAGAAGTCACCAGTACAACCACCGGGCGCGCCAAAGAAGACCAAGGTCACCACGACGGTCGAACCGACTTGGCGATCACAGCGGATCGCACAGCAAACTTCAAAGCACGGCACCGGCAGCAGCACACCTATGAGCTCGACTGCGCGCAAAGGCAACATGCCTGGAGCGCTGCCTATCTTCTGAGGTTATCACCCCGACTACGTCAACTAGTGTTGCTGCAGCTCAAGCTGGTCATTTTCAGAAAACTGAGATAACTAATGTAACAAATTATGTAAAATCATGAAAATATTTATATAGGTAGATCATCTCAAAAGCTGAGGGGTCACTTAAGACAACTTTCAGATTCAGTGAACCATTCACAT
>QFEY01001628.1:0-13187 GCA_003316435.1 Russula virescens
TCAGACACGGTCTGCTACATGAATTGCCGGGCTGTGATCACAACTCTCCGCGGACAATAACCCAGCTACAAGGGTAAAAAATGGGGACCCCGGTCTAGACGGCGTCACACCGACTATCTCTACCAGAGGATACTCGTCTTCATCAGGGAGAACCTCCCGTGATAATTTGGCAATAATGAGCAATAAATACGATAGGCTATCGATAATCCGAGATTATTGAAATTATGTTTACCCCCCATAAATTAGTTGCTCTAACTAGTGATAATACGAGATAATGCACGATAATGTTGACAGTATTTGTTCAGGTCATACTTATAGCGCTCACTGTTTCTCTTCAAAAACTGTCATTATTGTAAGCTACACTATGACAATCATTGTACTATGAGGGGGATTAGAGTACATCCAATGGGTTTGTAAGATAAGTAAAAGAAGTGTGAAAAAGATACTATAGTACTTCTGCCACTGGTTCTGTTCGTCATCGCAGGTCGACTCGAAGCCAGCAGCATTGATCACCATGTGCTGGACGTCTTCGGAGTTGCTGGCTTTGATGAATGGCAGCTGCGTGATCAAGATGCGTCCACCAGGTAAAGTTGGGGAGAGGAGGAAGAAAGGAGCGAATAGGAAAAGGAAGTGGTAAAATGGGCGTGAAAGAAAAGAGCAGGGTGACCAACAGCGGGTCGACTGAGGCGGCGGCGAGGCTAAGGACTTCAGCGAGTCCAACTCAAGGCGATAGCAGCGAAGGAGGAACGAGAGCGACCGCAGCGGGCCTCACAAACAGAGCTAAGGGGCAAGAAAACTTCCTCCCGAGAGTGGGAGGGTAAGTGTTTACATACACGTCGGGGTACCTACGATGTCCCTAAGATTAAATTAAGGCTTGTAAGAGCCTGTAGATCCGAAGGTGCTGTCCATAGAAAAAGAGCGAGAAAGAGCGGAGTCAGTGCACGTCGCTTGGCAGACATGTCGGCAGACGAGAGGCGATGGCAGCGAGGTCGGAGTTGGTCTGACGCGGAGGCAATGAGGGCGGGAAGGAGTGTGATTGGGAGTGGTGATGGCGATGATACGGCCTGCGCATCTTTGTTTTGTGTTGCAGACAGACCTGGAGCTTGCGGCGGCGGATAGTTGAGAGGAATGGATGAGTCAGTATGCAGTATGTGTTGAATGCCGTCGCTAGCCTGACACGTGCCTAGGTCACGCGTTGCACAACGCGGGGCCTTAAATTGATACTACAGGGATCAGTTTCGTTCATTATTCATCTGAACAAGGCAGTCTTACTTATGTACAGATATGCAAGCCAGTTGTAGGATTTGCCACGGAGGATCTAGGAAGGGAACGTGCACAAGGTCTTCCAAAAGATTGGTAGGAATTGTTGCACCTACTGTTCATGAGATCCAGTGGGATGCGCAGCACAGACATGTGGCACGAAGGGTGCATAGTGAGTGCGGTATGGTAACACTGTCTATAATCGGTGCTGTTAGAGAACATATCTTGCGCAGTCAAGGTATAACTTACAGTGTAAATAAAATCTCCGAACGGTCGCCTTCATTTCCCACAAGTGTATGATATCATCCCTGAAATAGTGACGGCCAACTTGCATGTCATCTATGATAGATTTTGAGCATCTGACTGACAGGTGGGCTACAAAAAAGATGAAATAAAAAAGTGAGACTCACCAGAGTCATGTTGAATGACGGCAACTTTGGAGGACTTGGTAAGCTCTTAGGTGGCGTCACAGAAGCTATGAAGATAGGGTACAATAAGTGGTTGTAGGAGAACGCACTCAGTGGGGCGGATGTCGATGAAATGACTGGGGTACAGTAGAATGAGGACGCTAAAACTAAAACTTTTCAAAGTCGGTTGCCGAAAATGAACTTTGTATATGTTTGGCTTGCTTCAGGCATTTGCGTTCCGCTGGAGCTGCAGCAGACACGTCACCAGAACGATTCGACACTGCCCTTATTCACAGCCAAATTCAACAGTGCATGCACCAGAATAATGGTGAGTTTTATTTATTGTACAGCTGCACCTAGTTCTAGGGTATAACTCTTGCTTGCGACAGAAGTCCAAGTTGTTGTCCAAGTACCAACTTGAGTTTGCGAGCACGGCTTCCTATCATCCAAGTCTGCACCTTTATCTACAGTCCACCTTGCCTATGTCAAATTGTTCTCAGTTCTTCCAGCAGCTGATCACCCTACGTATAGAATATTTAGGTTGATGTATGAGGGTTGTTGTAGTGTCTACTTGTTCCCACAGTACGGCCAGTGACTCCCCAGGAGCAGGACTCTTTTCCTGTGTCAGAAAACTATTGGTCTTTCTATGTTAAATGCTTTCAGTGACTGAGATGTCTACCTTGAAATTTCGTAGAGTAGATAATTAGTGATATACTAGTGATAGTTTATAAATGTTTTACTTCTCGATTAATGTAGACATCAATTATTAGTGGTTATTGTGTATTATCACCGTTATTGTCATTATTGATAGATTATCCCTCGCTAGCTTCTGATTATCGTGGGAGGTTCTCCCTGATGGCCTTGCGGGGTATGCGCACCTCAATCGACAAGCTTCGTAGAGCGGACTTGTGTTTGGCGAAGAAATTCGCAGAAGTCAATGGAGAACTCGAGGCATTAACAACATCGGGCCCCTTATTTATCTGCTCAAATGATGGGGGTGTCGGCGATGGCGAGGGGACTGACTCAGACCCGCTAAGTCGCACCATGGTGAAACAACGAAGACTATTGGACAAGCGCACCAATCTCATTAGCCAGATCCGGTCCTTACAAGGTTTCGAGAACTTTTTGGTGGCACCACCATTTGACACACTCCACTCTGCTGCTTCGCATGGGCCAGTCATCATCATCAATCACTGTTGGTGGTGTTCAGACATTATCATCGTCCTCCATAATTCCCCACCCTCCCTCATTCCCATGCCCGGAAATTCCTATGACTGCGCAAAAGGCATGAAGGATCAGCTATTAGCAGCACGAAAGAAAGGACTCGATTCTACAGAATATGATGATGCATTGTGCTCCGTACTTAAGATGCTCTACGAACTCATTGGACGTCCAGTAATACGGAGACTCCAGGAGTTGAGCATACCAGAACAATCTCGGATTTGGTGGTGTCCGACATCTGTACTTTGTTCTCTTCCTCTACATGCCATGGGTCCAGTACGTTCCGAAGGTCCTCGCAAGTTGTATTTCTCAGATCTGTACATCTCCTCGTATACTCCCACTCTCTCCGCACTCGTTGAATCCCGCAAGCCCGGCTTACATTCGTTCGAAAAGCCATCAATACTTCTCGTAGCGCAACCAGACAAATATATGCCACAGGCACAGAAAGAGATCTCACTCATACAGCATCTCGAGACAAAGGTGACCACACTCCGCTCCGAGAAGGCAACACCTTCTGCTGTGATGGAACACCTTCAAGATCATAAGTTCGCCCACTTCTCGTGCCATGGAATACTTGAGATGGGAAAGCCATTTGATGCTTCTTTCAAACTCTATCGAGGCGAGCGTTTTACGCTACCCGAAATCATACGATCTCAACTTCCATCTGCGGAATTTGCATTCCTTGCAGCTTGTCACACGGCGGAGCTGACGGAGGAGAGCATTGCCGACGAGGGCCTGCACCTTTCTGCAGCGGTGCAATATTCGGGATTCCGGAGCGTTGTCGGAACGATGTGGGAGATGGCGGACATTGATGGACCATTTCTCGCCAAGCACTTTTATGAGTCGCTATTCTCGGAGAGATGGCAAGGTGTGCCATATTATGAGAGAACGGCAGAGGCACTTCGGGACGCCGTGAAGGAGTTGAGACTAAAGAGAAATGTAAGCACGGAGCGTTGGGTTAACTTTGTTCATTATGGGGCGTGAACGGGTGTTATTTCGCTGCGTGAGCATCGGGTTCCCATACCTTTGTGCATCGTGTTTGTGCTGATGAACTTTGCGTTTTCTACAGCTCGAATCCTGGGATGAGTTCCACCGCTGAGTCGTAACCCATGTTTTGCACTCTATCTCTCGAGGTCGTCGCATGTTGTTTGCTCTGGGTTTTGTTGGTTGTTCGTCCGATCGCCTTCCGGAGTTTTGTGTACATTCGCAGTCTTAACACGTCGCACAAGAAACTGTAGTCCTGTACCGGATACGATTCTCATCGTTACTTGAATGTCACCGTGATTGTTTCGGCGTGGTATGTGTTCTCGTGAAGCTTACTGCCTTTTTCAGGCAACTTGTCGTTTGCGGGAAAAATGAAAAAAACATTGTATGCATTCTTTCTGTAATATCTCCTCAACAAACCACCAGAATTTCAAAAAAACTGCACCTTTCAACTCACTGGAATGCAGTGATCATGATTTTCATTGACCGGAAGGCATCAATGCAAGTTGAAGGTTTCGGGATCTCGGAATCTCGGGATTTGTGCGTATTATGCATGCGATTTTTCTTACAAATTTGCCCGCGCGCGACAGGTCACATGAAAAAGGCAGTGAGTTATCAGGCCTTTACTTTATCTGAGAGACGTACAAGGTTGATGCGAGTCATAGTATCATATATTACCAGACTCAGACTTGGACGGTGCATGCTGTATTCTGACATACGGTCGTTATGATACAAGAAGCGTAATACACAGTAGACACAGACAAGTAATATGATACGCAATGAAATTGAGATTATGTTATGGGGAGCAGTAGTGATATGCCTGGTACAGGTCAATGCCATAAACCAATCTAAGCTGTGCCCAATGAAAGCCGAGCTACGGTAAACATTCTGGAACCACTTTTCCAATAGTGATTCGCAGTCGTCTGAGGCAGTCACGACCACAACCGCAGCTGGGCCTGGCCTCTGGGCGGTGTAGTATCAGAGGGCATAAGAAGCCAATCAAACGTGATCGTGAACCATGAGACACCATGACCATCTGAGGAGTCCATCTCCAGTGTTGGATTTACTAAATGCGAATTTGATCCAGTCCCTCTCCCCACATTTTCGTCGAATTGACGAATTCCAATCAAGCCACGATGTTACTTTGAGCGCTCACCTATCAATAGTTGCCGTCGGATTCGAAGTCGAAGTGAGATAACAAACCTTCCCAACTAAGAGTATTGGGATTTCTTACTTCCGACTGGTGCATATGGTCGAGAATGAACGTTTGGACATCTGATAGTCATTCAATAAGTTTGGCATCCGAGAGTTGGGGGTATATAGAGAGAAAGCATGACGAACGTCCGATTTACCAGTAGGAGAATGTGCGCCGTTGTCACGTTGACCGTCGATTTTTTCAAAGTCCCACGGATGGTTACGGTGCCCTTGACGAGCTTCATCGTCATTGTCGTCATCTGTGTCAGAGAGATGGGAGTCAGGTTTCGGAGCGCCAGTATTTTCCTGATTACGATGACTGCGTTTGATATTTCGGTGATCAGAAGGGTTACGGTGCAACCCGTACCCAGGCCCCATGTAGCGATGTGTGCCCTCCCAATCTGTTACGGCATCCCGGACCGTGTCCGAGTCAGCCGGACGTAGGCGTGCCTGGATATGGATATCTCGAGTTGCGAGTAAGGTAGCACTCGTAAAGGAAGCGGCGAGTATGGCTTGGGTATTGACGGGTGGGGAATCACGCTCGGGAGACTCGGGTCTCTGCTGAGTGGGGTGTGTAGACTGCCATAGGGCGACGGGCTTGAGGATTGACAGTCTGACCGGGTTGTCGTCTCCAGGGACCGTCTCTGGAGAGCCCCTCCCTTCCTTATCTTCTGGCATGCCCTCGATAATGATAGAAGGTACCACATCGATGTCACATTCCTGACAGGTGTCTATTGTGGCATCGAGCGAATGAGCTGGGATTATGGAAGGCCCCGAAGGGGTCACGATAAAATCCTCACCGTCGGGTGGCCCCAAATCTGTATTCTCCCCTTCCTGCGCCCCGTCTGCGTTCATTTCGTCGTTTATCACGGGCTCCATTTCCAGAAACGCTTTATCAAAGTTCTGGGTATCGTAAAGGTTTGAGGGATCCATCGGAGGGATGTCTGGCGCTGCGCGGGATGTCAATATCTCATATTACAAAAGGGGTTCAGAACGAACGTTTGTACCGCCGGTCATGCATATCAGGCCAGTCGCTGTGCGTACAAAGCCGGTATGTCAGGGGGGTCTCACAAAATTGTCAGACACACGTACACCTTGGAGAAATAAGGGTGTTGCTTTATCTCCGGTTCGCTGAGTCGCTGAGCAGGGTTACGTTGTAGTAGCTAAGAAAAAGTCTGTCAAGGGTGCTACGTCGAGACAGCAGAGATACTCACCCCTTGAACAAAGGACTTCGTGTCCTGATCTATAAAGCGATCTTCTGGGAACTCTAATTCATCCTGAAGGATCCTGTCAAACATGTCAGGCATGTTGTCCGCGTCGAATGGTCTCTACGTTCGACGTTCACAAAGAATTCGATGAGCTCTCGTACTGAAAATAGTAGAAGAGAAGTGCTCACAGCCCCTGTCAACATTTCATACAGAATCGTTCCAAGGGCCCACCAATCAACCCCGTAGCTGTATGGTAAGCGCTTGATAACTTCTGGTGCAAAGTACTCCGCCGTTCCACAAAGAGAATTTGCGGTGTCTGCATGATTTGACCCGGACTGTTGTCGACTCGAAGCTGCCGACCTCCGGAATACCTTGGACTTTCCAAAGCCACAGATCACTATGTGGCCATTCTCCTCAATAAGAATGTGTTCCGGTTTCAAGTTGCGATGGATGATACCCGCAGCATGCAGGCTCTCGATACCGTCCACGAGTTCGGCGGCATAGAAGAAGGAAAGGTTGTTTCCCAAAATTTTACGGCGATCCAACAGCGTCCGGAGGTCACCACCTGGGTGGAAGTCCTGGCATAGCACGGAAAATCGTGAGGACAGGACGCATATACATGCGGCGGTGGGACGTACCATGACCAAATATAGATTATCCGCGTCATGAAATGCCCACCAGAACCGGATCACGAACGGGTTCATCCCTTCGTCGGCCATGCGGCGCAACACGGCCTGTTCCGCAAGAGTTCTGTGCGTTTCTTGATTCTCGAGTACGCGTCTCTTGTACATTACTTTGAGGGCGTACGGGGCGGAACTGTCTTTGTGGCGAACAAGAAGCACCTTTCCCTTTGATCCTTTGCCGAGGGTGCAAACCATCTCGAAGTCCGACAGATGCGCGTCTGGCAGTACACCCTCCCAAGTACTCGCGGCCCAGTTAGACAGCTCCATGTTCTCTACGTGTCCGGGGTCTTCGGATGAGATGTCCACAGACAGACGCCCCTCGCCAGGGGTCTCTCCTTGTGATCCCAGATTCGTTTTGGGGACCACAGAGTCCCAGACGGCTGCCTCCTGAGAGGCATTATGAAAGGAACTTGAGGAAACAATAGGTAATGAGAGACTGGGACTTACAGGCCTATCAGCGCGCTCTGCCAAAGGGCTCTTGAGGTCCTCTGGGCGCACTTGCACAAAATCCTTCCATGGAGGTACCTGACGGAAGAATGGATCGTTCGAGAGGGCAGTAAGGTACCAAGCCAGGGCTATTTTAGTGGTATTTTCGGAGACCGATACCTCGACCGGAGCTTGTCTATGGGTGCTCGCAATTGTCGAGACGATATTTTGAGGCATTTGTGCTGAGCTTCTGCCAAGCGAAGTTGAGTGCAGAAGCGGGCGGTGGCTTGTATGACCTGGCTCTGCGGGCTCTGCCAATGCAAGGGGGCGGATCGGAAATGCAGGACATGGGATGCCGGGATAGGCATCGCAAAGCTGGCGATTGAGTTCAACAATCTCACGTTCAGAACGGAGAAGAAGAAGTTCGTAGGTTGGTGCTGGAAGATGGGACGAAAAGCGATGCAGTCAGTAGTATTCAGTGTGCTCGCTATACAAAGTTCGGACTCGACACCTACTCTGGACGGTGAGGGCATAGTAGTTGAAAGACGGTTCATGAGGATATTCTGCTACGCTTACGGTCCACGGACCGTCTTCCGCATCGGGTCTGCGCATAGATTGGGCTTGACGCCTCTGTGCGCTAGTGGTTGACATGTGGGTGTGGAGTGGGAGACTGGCTAGTTGATGAGTACAGCCAGTCAAGCTGGCAGTCCCACAAGATGAAGCGATGACGCGTTGCCGAGGCGAGAGGAACGAACGGTCAGGCTGACTCAGAAAAGCCCAGAAGGGGGGGGGAAGCAGTGTCGGGGTTAGAGCTCAATTGGGGGTCCTTTCGGAACATACAGTACAGACGCTCAGAATATAATCCTGGTCCTGAACCTATCTTTGAGGCCCTGGATGTCACACAAAATCGGAAACGTCGTAGAGATAAGCCTTCCAAGTCCGTCGAACGTAGCAGTCACGTGCAGATTAAATAGCTGCCAGTTGGTCCCTGAATGTGTCGCCCGGATATTGAGGATCGACTGCGCAGAGAGGGGGCGTAAGGTTTCCAGCCTTCCAGTACATGTTCGTTCGAGTCAACGAGTTGTATCCAAGGTACAGCAAAAGAAATCGTTCGTTACCTAATTTTGACTTGCCTGCCGCGGCCGCCGACGGCGCCGAGCTCGCATATTCAGCCCTTGCAAAAGGCGTAAAGGGCGGGGTGTGTATTTTTAAATCACGCCTGCGCCCTCGCCCTTCTATCATCTATCATATATAAAATTCGTTCCCCAACGTCGAACAGCGAGGAATACAGCTCCCCGTATACGAAGCAGCAACCATGACATGTAGTTTCCCGCACTCATAGAGCAACGAAACTTTAGACGCAGCATTGCGGTGTTTTGGTTGCATGTGACGTGCGGTCGTGCGGTGCGCCTATGTCATGCGCTGCCTTACCCTAATAAAAAGGACAAAGACTATCAACGCGACTCCCAACAACACATCCTCCTCCTGTCTATGAGTTCTCACCAGTACGTCCACATATCCCCTTGTTCAATCTTAAATGACATGAACATTGATAGGGGCCAAACCAGTTTTTCTCTGGATAATTGCTTTGGAAGGTTTATCCCCGGTCGGCTGTTCTCCCCACGCGCTATCGTCACGACAGTCAACGCAACTATATGCCACGTATTTTCCAAAGCACAGAGGATGTGGGACGGGCTTCCTGCGAGGAAGAGGGCGAGACAGCGCCATACTCTTCACCATGACGACGCAGCCGGCGTCTCTTGGTCCGCACGAGGTGAGCACGAAAATCCGTATCCCGTCGACATGTGTCCCCTAATACGATCCCTATTATGGTGGAACAGGCAGGCATGGGCGACGCACACCAATAAATATGCTCCCGGATGAAATCCTTTTGGACATATTCGACCACCATCGGTTCGCAGCCCAGGACTACTCGTTGTTCGGGCCATGGGAATGGCACAGGCTCGCGCACGTCTGCAAACGGTGGCGAAACGTCGTATTCGATTCACCGCGTCGCCTGGATTTACGGCTTGTCTACACATACAAAAAGCCGGTCAGGAAGAACCTCGATTGTTGGCCCGATTTGCCCCTCTCCATATGGTACCCCCGATTAGTCCTATACCATCACTTGTCCCACGCCGACGAGGAAAACGTCATCGCTGCCCTCCAACATCCCGGTCGTATATGCGATATCAACCTCACGTTAACGCGCCCACTGCTCGAAAAGCTGGGCCCTTTGATGCAGGACCCTTTCCCGTCGCTGGAAGACCTACAGCTCGGCTCTCGAGACCTCAACGATTCCCTCGTCCTTCCCCATACGTTCATGGGCGCGTCTACCCCTCAATTACGCCGTATCGACTTGGATGGCACCCCCTTCCCAACGTTACCAAATCTCATTTCGACGGCACGTGACCTGGTCTCGCTTCGACTGGCCGAGGTACCCAATACGGGGTATTTCTCACCAGAGGCCCTGGTCAGTAGCCTGAGCGCCACACCCAAGCTCGAGTTCCTTGAGATCGGCTGGTCTTTTCCTATTTCCCACTCAGGCCAGCAAATTTCCCCACCCAGTCCATGCCCGCAAACGCGTGTGGCTCTCCCCGCCCTCGCCGAATTTCAGTTTAGAGGCGACAACGAGTACCTCGAAGATCTCGTCGCCAGGATCGACGCCCCCAACGTGGAGCAGTTCAACGTGACATTGTTCGAGCAGCGAACATTCGACCTCTCACGATTGGCCGGGTTCATCGATCGCACAGAGGAGCTCACATCGTCGCCCAATCGAACGTCCATCTGGCTCTGGGAGCGCGGCTTTTCGATCACGCACTATTTCGGTCCACCCTCTCCGGGGCGAACATTCCGCCTACAGATATCGTGCTACGAGTTGACGCAGCAGATGGCGTTATTGACCCGCATATGCAAACAGCTGTCGCCGCTTGTGGCTAACGTCGGACGGCTCGACATCGAGGCGGATGCGGTTCTGTCGGACTGGCAGACGCAAACGAACGCTGCGCAGTGGCTGGACCTGTTCTCCCCGTTCAGCGGTGTGCAGAGGCTCGAGTTGATCGGTTATTTGGTCCCATCCGCTGCCTCGGCTCTGGAGCTATCCGCCAACAGCGACTCCTACGTGGGCCGCCGCGAGGTGTTGCCGTCCTTACGGGATCTCCACCTGAGATACATCGACTGCACACCGCCACCGATGGAGTCATTCCTGGCCTCCCGACGGCGCTCCGGTCCCGTCGTATCCATCCACTACTCGGGAGCGGGAGACGAAGGCCCCGATCCTTGAAGCTGGGATCGGGATCGGGCTATTTATCACGGGTGTTGTTGGACACTCACTCACGCTAGACGTCCTTGCTTTAGCTACTTATACCTCAGATACCTATTTACTTTATCGTCATTTATCACGAAATGTAACGTCTGTAACAAGTCAACTGAATGTCACTGATATCTCCGCTGGCCGCGCCAGACGGATACGTTGTAGCGTTAACGCTTCCTATGATCCGAAGTAGTTTCAAGCACAGGCGTTATCTCCGTAAGATGGCTATGTGGGCGCGAAAGCAATGGTGCTACGAGCTCCACGTTCCAGTGCACAGTGGCAGTGCACACAGCCTCATCGGGGGTAGAGGGCAGGGCGCACGTCCATGGCAGTCCCTCTAGGAGAGCCACCATACTCGCCAATCAAACGCGTTGAGTCACGTGGGTCATGTTACGTGATACGTATGTATTTTCTGATTTCGGCGCAAACTTTGCAATAAGTCACGACCGAACCTTGGACCGAACTTACTCTCAACTATTTACTGGGAAAATGCGCCATGGTGTTTCGTCATAACCACCACGACCGTCTCTTCCCACCACTGGCTCCACATTTGCCTGCACGTCCCCGGATCTCATAACACTTTATCGACAAAGGTTCAGATTTGCCGACATTTGTGGTATGCATGTGTTATCTCTAATATGGTACATGGTGTATGATGGGCGGCAGAACGGAGCTATGAGGTGGGGAGATTCCTGGACGGTGGGGTTGATGCTATTGGGATAACAGGAATCGAATGGTAAGAGTATCACGAAGGGGTATCTAGAAAGCCTCTGTTCTGATGTCTTACATCATCCTTGATTGAGTGGTGTGGCTGCTTTCGATAGGGGTAGTAGACAAGGGCAGGGAAGTGATAGCCTTTAGCATGAGGAATTGGAACTCACCAGTAGGCCACCAGATGTATATGGCACCTCGACTTATTCCAGCCCCAGTTGCCCTTCTTAGCATTGTAAGGGAGCTAGGTGTGCTAGCCTCGGAAACCTCGATTTCAGCTCCCTCAACGCCCGACGAGCCCGACAAACCCGAATCGGGACTGGCCCAAAACGTGCCCCCGACGCATCTACCTCGCCGCCTCTCCATTCCCGGCAGAAATCGGCATTGCAAACGCCGCACATATGCGCCCTCTCAATATCCCCTACTCCAGCCTTTCCTTTCTTCTGGTTTAGCTCTAGTCTCGGCATTTCCTTCGTATTGAACCCTTTCCCCCTCTCCTTAGCTCGCGCTCGCAGTCTCCTCCCTAGTTACTCATTCATTTATTCTCTCTCCAATACAGTGCTCAGTAGTACAACATCGAGCGCGCATACACACACACACACACACACACACACTCTCTCTCTCTCTCTCTTTTTCCTCTTTCCTCTGACTCGGTAGCACGGCTTCACCTGTATATAATATCGCCCCCATACGTATAAAAAGGGGGCCGCGTCCTCAAAGGACAGCAGTGAAAACCCGCCCCGAAATTCCCCTCTATTTGCGAGAACATTACCTACGCTACACGGCCGCGCTGGACCTTCGGTCCGCGCGCCCGTCTATTACCCTTTTCCCTTCCGTTTCTTTGGACTCACGGGCGTGTCCCGTTTTACCTTCACTCGGGACGCACGCCTACAGCATCATAAAGAGTTCCTTTTGGTCATGAAGGACGCTGTTTTTGACTCGGTACGGCCAAATTTGAGAAAATCAGCAGGCGCTGCGCTAGTTACTTCTCCGAGCGGTAACTGCCGTGGCTTAGCACTGCATTGCATTCTTGGCCAGAACCATCCTCGATCTGATCATTCTCGCTGCCTGCTGCCTCCTCACTATTAGCTGCCCTCTTCCATCCTCCCCATAAGTCCAACGTAGAGGTCCATTAGGTGTACTCTGGTGAGTGCTCGATACGGACTGAATCACGACATTAAATGCTCATGACGGCATCCATCGGATTCCATCCAACCAAAAAGACTTGTCAGCTCTGCCAGTGGCAGTCATACATCAAAACCAGGATAGCAATGCTCTCAGCGATATCTAAAAAAGGTACAAAAGGCACACATACTGCATCATCCATGGCACGAGTTGATATTCAATGATTCATATTATGACCCCTATTACGATCGAGCAGGCCTATGCACGCCAATAGATATGCTCCCAGACGACGTCCTTTTAGAAATATTTAGCCACCATCGACTCAATACCGAGTTAGAATCGTGGTCATCTGGATCATGGGAATGGCGCAGGCTTGTGCACGTCTGCAGACGATGGCGGACTCTCATATTCAGCTCGCCATACCGCCTAAAATTAACGCTCGTCTTCACGTACAACAAGCCAGACCAGAAGAACGTCGATTGTTGGCCCGACTTGCCCCTCTCCATACGGTACAACAGATCATGCCAATACACCGGTTTGTCTCTCAAAGACGAGGAGAACATCATCACCGCCTTGGAACACCCCCGCCGCATATGCGAAATCAGTCTCGTTCGAATGTGTCCACTATCCAAAAAGCTGGTTCCATTGATGCAGG
>QFEY01001635.1:0-16355 GCA_003316435.1 Russula virescens
GACCCTGCCTGGTTATTATGAAACACCTAAACTGGACAATCTCGGAAAATGAGGCCGATTTCAGGTTTATTCGATAAAGATTGAGCTATATTAGAGAGAGACGTTGAGAATGTGAAACCGTTTGCTTGATATGGCGCAGAAAGACATCATCTAGGAGCATAACATTGAGACAGACCAATGGCCGAACTCTGCCGTGAGCGATCCACGTGGGCCCGAGAGTGCTGTACACCCTGCATTAATGTCCAATCGAGATTTCATTCATTACTTGTGATTGCAGGCGCCGTCTGCCAGGTTGTTGCCCTGTATGCGATGCACCATGTGGGCTGTGGCTGCTAGTGAACCGATGAGCAGTTGATGTGGCACGCTGTGAACCACCGCAGGGGTGCGATCGTATACAGACCAGAACACAACGTCAGCTGCACGCCTGGTTGTCTTGTCAGAAATGCCTAAGTTGTACTTGTGACGGCTGAGGCGCTGAGCGCGGAGGGCTTGACTGACAACTCGTGCATAGTAAAATGTCTAAAATAGGTAACTAATACAGTAGATAAACATATTAGCCGAGCACTTCATCCTTGGCGTCCTGAGGCTTGTCGATCCGAGTCATTGACGTGCATCAGCACCCCTGGATGCGCTAACAGACATAAAAAGCGTAACAGCACACGACGACGGGTTGTGTCCCTTTCCCCTGTCATGGAGTTCGATCCGTTGACCCTTCTCGTCTTGAAGTTTCGCGGCAGGAGCGTCGCCGTGTTCCGCCACCACTGCCTTGATCATGAAGTGAGTCATCCCCCATCCCTAATATCATCCACGCCGCCCCCAGGCCTTGTCTGGGTCGCTTTGTCTCCATGGGTCTGAATCTAATCGCATCTTTGGGCACAGAGCATCATAGCAGTCGCGCAGCGCACCTTCCAACCCCTACAGGGCATTCCCTCCGAAGACATCGTCCTCCTGGCGTCGATCCCCGGTTATCCTGACCCGGACCAAGGCGAGGTCGAGATTTCGAAGGACATCTGGTTGGCAGTCAGCAACGTTGTACACTCCGTGACGATCGCTCTCGAATCAGGTGCGTACCCCCAGTTGACTCTCGGGTGACGACGAGGCATTATTGATCGAGGAACTTCTCTCTCGCTTCTATTCAGAGATGCGATCCTCGAACGAGTGCAACTCGCCGGTCTTGCCAGATTACAAGGAGGCAGGGGCCGAAACTGGCGCTGACACTATGGAGACGCCTCCCGCGCCTACACCTACACCTCCGCCTCGCATGCCTTCGCCACCGCGCTGGTATCACCTGCGTAATCCCCAGAGAGAACAATCCAGCGATGGCTTACAGGCTGGCCCTGCGCCTAGGGATCCAACCCCTATCACAGTCAGCCCGAGAACGAGAATTCGCACAGCAAAGGTTCGGAAGCCTATCATCTACCTTTTCCCGCCAACCACGCTTCCGGATGTCACGGTAGAGCTGCAGCTTACACCGTCGTGGCGTTTCTCGGCGGTGTATCCTCCGCCGCGGACCACTTTCCCGTCAGACGGGCACCAAACCGCGCAATCCCTGTCCTGGGAGATCTCGGCAGAACCCAGTGGCACACTTGTCGATAAGACCACTTGCACAGAAGTGTCTTACCTCTACTGGGAGGCAAAGTAAGGCTTCATTTTCTTACTGCGATTGACTCGCCTGTTCTCTTTTTCCTTCTATCTGACCTTTCCACCTGGCTTTCTAGTGTAGATTCTCAGATCGCCACGCCGAATACTTCTCGCGCAACCACGCCCGTAGGGGACATTGAGACATTTGGCCCATCTCGCCCGTCAGTAAACCCGGGCAATTCGATCCTGCTTCCGATACGCGACGTTCCGGGTTATCTGGACGCGGCTCTCAAAGCTCTCGCGCTACATACTGAAGCTCGAACCTCGTTCATCACGTATGTCTCTCCATTCTCCTACGCCATAAAACTCATTGAACGAATTTTCCCCCACTTCCTTCGATTTTTCTTTCCTTCATTTGTTTCCGAAACCCTCCCTACCCGGAAAAAATGAAACTCGAAATACTTCTTGAACTGGACTCGTAGCTATTGGCTTCCGGATTTGCTCAACCATGAATACGTCGCGCTACGTTTCCTTCCTCAGGCATCATACGAACAAGCGGCCCAAATGCGCATCACGCCCATGCCAGACATCGTCACCAGGGTCTTCATGCTCTTCCGCGGCGTTCCCCGGGGAGACCTGGGCCTTTGGAAGCAGGCTGCCACACGCGCGACCGCAGAAGACGGCGGCCCGACGTTCTGGGCGCGAGTTGTCGGCGTCGACTTGGCGCGTGCATCAGATCGTAGCTTGTTTTCGGTCTTGGAATGGGGAGGAATGGAGACCAAGTGAGGTGCGTACTGTGCTAGGGTATTTTCGTCTGTATCGGTCAATTTGGTACACGGTATCATATGTGGTATCATACTGCAATTGGATGTTATATTTTTTCTTAAATCGGTTTTCCGCAACATATGAAGTGCTAGTCATGACTCACGACAGGGATTAGCATATCGTATCCAAAGCCCAGTCCATTGAAGGATCAAGAAAGCCACCTCTGTATCGAACCATTTGCGATGTCTGCGCCCATCACGTATCAGTCTTCCGAGGAAACTTGAAACACTGACAACCATTTCCTTTACTCGTCCATGAGAAAGCCCATTCCAAGCTTGCTGACGCAGCAGGACATCATTCATTTCACCGAAATAGACCAACAACTGTCAAATTCCAAAAGAGCCACGTGCGTATGTTGGGGAGGTGTTAACGGTACTGTACAGCCAGTATGTGAACGGCATGAACAGATCATCGATCGGCGTTCATCACTCGCACGGACAATCGATCGCGGTGCTCATTGCAATGTATGTGGTGCACTCTTTTCCCCCACGGCTATGACGGGTTGTCAGCCGCATGAGATTAGGTTGTGATGACGAGTCTAACAACGAGAGCACCGTAAAACGGCAGAAAGGCCATCATACAACTGTACAACACAACACATACTCCTGTCGTACCGATTCGATTCGATTCGCCGACGCCCTGACGCCCCGATATGGCCCCGACGGCCTGATGCTTCAAATAAGGGGCGACATGCAACGATAGGGTGTAACCCATTGCTCTCGTCATGTACTATGATCACTCTCGACCTCCTCCTCAGTACGACCCATCCGCTCTCGTCTTGAAGTTTCATGGCAGGAGCATCGCCATCTCTCGCAGTGACTGCGACGGGTATGATGTAAGTCGTTCCTGCTATCACTTGTCCTTATCCACAGGCCTGATGACGCCTGGCGCCGCTGACATAGGACCACCTTGCAATCGCGCAGAGCACTTTTCCATCCCTGCAGGACGTCTCTGTCGAGGATATTGTCGTCCTTACGGTGATCCCCACTATATGGGATCTGGGCGAGGTCGAGATCTCGAAGGAAGCTTGGTGGAAGATCAAAAAAATTCTAGGCTCGGTCACGATTTCTTTCAAATCTGGTGCGTCGCCAGAGTTTTGCTCTTGAGGCGACATAGAGGACATTGACGAGAATCCATTTTTGTTTTGTTTGCTTACACCCAGAAATACAAGAAAAAATCCCGAATCAGTTCAAATCGCCAACCCCGCCTAGTTGTAATGAAGCATCTTCCGCTGCAGCGAAGAATGTCGGAAAATCGGCCTGGTCGATTTCATATTTTCGATAAAGCCTGAGATTGGGTTATATGAGAGACATTGACAATGTGAAAAGGTGCTTGTACTACCTAACCTTTTCGTTTGCCTGATATGATGCAGAAGACATGATCATCTACGGTCGAGCGCTGCTGTGAGGGACGTACTGAGGGCCCGAGAGTGCTGTAATCACTTGTGATCGCGGGTGCTGTCCGCTTCCCATGGGTAAATCAACCGTTCATCATTTCACCGGCAGCCACAGCCACAGGGTATGTGGTGCACCGCATAACGACGTTGTGAAACGTGAAATGTACTATATATTCGGCCAACTACGCTTCAAAAGGAAGCTCAGGTAAGCATACATGTGATACCTCGTTGGCTCGTAAGTAACGTAACAAAATAGCAAAGTAGTAGTAAAGAAACGAAACGAAAACCAAAGAAAGGGGTCAGAAGGTGTTCGGAAACAGGACCAGGACCAGGCGCCTGTACGCCGGGCCGCGATCGTTGAGGCGCCGCCTGAAGCGGGCCTTCGGATTTGTCCGGGTCACCTGCAGGCAGCCAAGGACATTAGTGGCTGATCAGGTGTAAGGATTCGGGTCGGGTAAGCAGGAGACCCGTGAGCGAGAAGAGTTTGTGCCGTGATCTGTGGATCCTGACGTTGGCATCGATAGTGTGTGTCTATCCGTGGGTCAGCGATATTACCGGGATGGAGAAGCGATGAGAGAGAGACGAAGACATGGATTTATGGGCCGTCTGCAGGGACAACCTCTCGTTTGGACTCTGATTGTAAACTCTGATACCACGTCCTCTTCTTCTCCCACCGCGATCCATTATCTGAAATGATTGACGGAGGCCCATCGTTTGGACACGAAACGAGGGATTGTCCCAGCGAGCTTTGGAACAGGGATGCGCTTAAGATGCGACAATTATGGCTAATCTTTATCATCTCTAAACAAACGGCGCAAGAATGGTGAGTCAACGTCGATCGACAGAAAGAACGATGTCTGGTGTTTCAACGCGATAAAAATGAAGAAAATGGCCCAAACGTTGGCGATAGCATTGCACGCGGGTGCCCAGGCGCTCTCGATAGCGTTTGTGAGAGAAAAGAACAGAAATCATGGAAGTTCTGTATGTGTGTGTGTTGGTTGTCAAAGATAAAACATGAGCCACGTACGCCTAGACCGTTGATCAAAGTTGGGAGGAGAGGGCGCATGTTGGCAACGTGTAATCAGTTAGTTCCAGGGCCGCGACCGGTGCCATGGAACGTTCCATTGTTGGGCGACTCTAGCCGCGCGAGGTATCGTTGCATGGACAGGGCCACCATGATTTAGTTACAAGTGGCAGGCAGGGCCCGCTCGGTTGTCACTGGCATCGGGACTGGCAGTAGTGGGGTCCCTGACGAGAAGCCCACGTGTAGGGCCGCATGCAGGTGTGTCACGCGCGCTGTCTGGTCTGGCTAGCTTTGGTGGGCACCGGGACCCCCTTAACCCAGTATTTAATGACCCTTCTCCTTCCCCTCCTCGTGCGCGCCTAAATGGATTTAATTGAAGGATAGAAGCCGCGTGACGGATCACTGGCCAGGGAGGACAGGTGCCCAAGCATTTCTTGTGAGCTGTTTAAACCGTTGAAATCGGATTGGACGTTCGATGCTTGCCAGCCTACATTCACTTCCTTTAAACGTGTACAGTAGATCGCGGAGGGTTCCGTATGAACGAGAGATGGGCACGAAAAGGATATTTGATGCGAGCGTAGTCCTTGCTGAGTCTGTTTCAGCTTCGAGGTTGGCCAGGCTGCCGGAATGAAGTTGTGCGTTTTGGTTTTGGGAACGGCGGTCCGAATATGGGATGTATATGGAAAACTTCATTCTACACTTAGCTAAGCAGAGAGGGCGGAGTTTGGTGGTGACGGAGTTTAGAACGGAGTGTGGAAAAAGGAGGACTCAACAACCACCACCTTTCATATATTAGCGGAGTCAATCTGAGTTCGTCGGAGTATGGAGCAAAAACGGCTGGGAACGAGCCTAGCAAACATAGTCGCCGAACATATTTTTCAATTCGTGTTATATTTTGATGCTTAGCGGGACTTGTTATAACTTTGGACCATAAATACAAGATATCGTACATATGCTGGGCCTAAAATCAGGAGTAGTCGCAAGGTTTCTGCCCAAAAACTACGTTCACTTCGGACGTGGCTGAGTGCTCTTACCGTGTCAAAATCAAATTCTGCACCTCGTACAATAATCGAAAGTCTGAAATTGTAGAAGGGGAAGGACGAGGAGATCCGAATCCACACACCCTTAGATCTCAGTGTTGAACCCTCTGTCTGCGACCCCATTCATCTTCCCACACGCCGACCTTGTCCAGCTCTTGAGCCCGAATTCTGACTGCTTGTAGCGCCGTCTCTGTCGCCTCCTCGATCAGCAACTCTCTACTGACGATTGACTGGACGAGCGGCTCCGGATTGTATATTTTGCAGTCATTCGGATTAGGAGCTTCACCAAAATCCCCATGTTTCTCTATCCAGTGTGCGGACAGAGTATACGAACGATCATTCCTCCATGAGCAACCTGGGAAGGGACAAAAGAGCCAGTATGGCAGGTGCCTCCGGACATGTCGATCCCTCTCCTGAGGTCTGCCGAAACCTTGTTCACATACAGGGCACTGTGGCAAGGCATCCGAGGGCGCGTCGAACTGAGAAACTTGGTTTGGGGATGATGCTGATGTAATAGATGGCGAAGGGGCCTGCACTTGGTTTGCGTCTTCTTCCATTGTGGACGCCTATATCGATGCAAATATGAAGTTACCGCAGATATATGCCTCCTGCATGTCCAACGTACCACTGGCTGGCCAGGAGGGGACGGTTGCATCGACCCAGGTTGATTTTGGGAGAGCGACAACATAATCTCTCGAATGACATGTGCCGCGCTGGCATCCACCTGTCCCAGGACGAGGATAACAAAAGTCTGCATGAATGTTAGAATGATCATGATAACAGATACTCGTGAGTGATTTCAACGTACTTGCTGGATGACTTGCGATGGCGGCTGGCTGGGCATAGGACCATCTGGTAGGGGTGCTGGATGTAGGATGTGATCTAGGGTCTCTGATAGTGGTGTTCCAGGGTCTAAACCAGCATCCACTTGCATCTGGAGGATCTATGTCGACGTCAGCAACGATAATGTGAGACTGCATAGAAAACAACATACTTGTTGCAAGATTGCCTCGAGGTCGCTTTCACTCGCCATAACGCAACGCTGAGAATGTAACGACAAGGGTAAAATGAGAAGGAGATTCTGTCACGTCCTTGGATACGATGAGACGGGGCTAAAACCTGGAGAGTTTGCATGGCGCTTGCTAGGGATAGGATCACGGCGCAGCTTACATAATGGACCTTGCAGTCGTCGAGTGTCAGATAGTACCGACAAAAAATGGCCAACTCAGATAGCTCGATGCAAATACCATTGAGCCAGTACTCTGTGTGGCCATTCGGTTACAGTCCAAAGTGTGCCTGACAAAAGAGGATGGCATGTGGGAGGGAATAATCCGAACAAGGACGTGAGCTGTTCATTTTCTTCCCCCAAGTAACGATTGACAGTTCATGGACGGGGCTCATCTTGTCTGAATACGGGTCCATGATGGCAACAAAGCTCGAAGGAACTTAAAATGAGCATAGAAGCCACAAGAGCACCGGGCCCTTTCCTGCGAGACGAGATTTGATGTGGAGCACGACCCCCAAGGCTTGAAGTTCATCTTGAATCCTTCCTGATCGGATCGTCAGCCGAGCACTTCAGAACCTCCCGACATACGTAAACGTGAACGAAAAGCAATGTAATATCTAGGGTCTGTTATACTTGGAGCTGCTGTGTAGGACACAGCGCAGTCCCAAGCCTGGTGGCCGACTTAAGGTTCGTCGATAGGCCGGCTTGGAGCCGATGCTGACACCACTAAGACATCAGTGCCTATCGTCGATATTTGTGGCCAGGAGTATCATTGCCAGGGCCTATCGTCGATCTTTGTGGCTAAGAGTGTCATTGCCGGTGCCAATCGTCGATCTTTGTGGCCAGGAGTGTCATTGCCGGTGCCAATCGTCGATATTCGTCGCAGGAGCATCATTGCTAGTGCCTATCGTCGGTATTTGTGGCCAGGAGTATCATTGTCAACGCCTGTCATCTACATGACAAGGAATCAGTCATTGGAATGGAGAAAGAGACCGGGGTAAGTCAACAAAATACCTCGGCGCCCGGGAATTAGGGAAGCTCAATAGGTCAACAGGGTGACGGGGAAGAAAATGAACAAAAACCGCAGCATGTACCATCATCACAATCCCAGGGGAGGAGCGGAGGGAGCGGAGGTCTCAAAGAGAGGAGAGGGAGAGGGTGGGGACATGGGTGTGGAAAACAAAGGGGGAAAGATGCGGCGGAGTCTGGTACCGTCCAACAACCGACCAACAACTAACAACCACGAATCCCCATCAGTTCCCCGTCACGCCACTCGATAAGGGAACTTCAACAGCCGTCAGCCTGTATAATTACGTCCCTTCCGTGCGGGCCACACGTTAATCCGAAATAGTGGAAATTATTGTAGAAAATTTGGATGTCGATTAAGGGTGGATTGTATCGGGGTCGGGGACAGCGTGGTAAACCCTACCGGGGATCACAGCTAAACACGGGTTTCTTCATACGGTCAGCTTCCGAAAGTGCAAGGGTCGATGGTATTGAATGCCACTTTTGTAGGTTGTTAGGCCGGCCGGAGACCCGCCGGAGATTGTGTATTTTCCTCATGACTGACACATTAATTTTGTCTATGCTTTTTTATTTTACATTGACAAATTACGGTCCTATTTGCTAAACATTGACTAATCACCCTTTCCCCCCAGTAACGACAACCCCCAGACTTCCAGCAGGGAAGGCAAACGTCTCCTCACTCCTTGTCGTTCGCATTGTAGAGTGAGGAGTGTTGAGTTGTGTGGCTATCACTTCAAAGGAAACTATACGAGGGTCATGCCTCGTCCTTTGACTTCATCTTTCATTCTATTGTCCCTACGGCCATCTACACCATTGCTGACATGGCCGCTGGGCACATGTGTGAGGCGCAACGGAGGTTGGGCAAGAGCACAGAGCAGGGAAGCAGGTGATATCATCAGGTAGTGACTCGGACATTCCATTTTGGTACTGTTGGTACACAGGCAGTGAGGCACTGGCAGGCACTCTCAAATGCCACGCCACTTGTTGACAATTGCCTTATATGGGCTGATTGGCCATTCTAGGGTGATCACACGATTCACGCGAGGCAAAAAAAGCTCATGCGCCGAACGCGCCCTCAAACTGGTACAGGGCGTACTGCAATGTTACATGCACAATCGCATCACAATACGTTAGACCGCCGTTGTACTCCACCGGTACACGCTGCGGAATACAAATTTGGATTGAAAAAAAACAAAGTGCACGGTCACATCAGAAAGTGGTTGGAACTTGGAATATTGGTCGGGTTGGTAGGGCCGTGGGCATGACAATGACATGTGTTGGCGCAGCGTCTAAAACCGTGACAAGGCTGAGCGCTCACGCCCGCCCACTGCGCCCCCTAGATCAGTGCTACAATAACAATAGCGCTCTTTCCTCCATCACATTGGCGTTATGACCGGACAACAGAATCGCTCTCGACTCTCCTGCGACGTCAAGCTCTGAATCCTTGTGATCGGAACAATAAATTCAAGGGATGATGTCGATTCTGCAGAGAGTCTGTGACACGACGGACAGTCCAGAAATCCACAGCTCGAAGCGTGGTCGACTCGGATTAGGAAGCCCGAGATTGCACGTTCTCTCGTTGCTAGTGGTCACCATAATCCAGTAACTCGTGAAACGTAAAATATTCGGCCAACTACGCCGCATAAGGAAGCTCAGGTAAGCATACATGTATTACGGGTCGTTGGCGAAGGCGCGTTCCGAAAAGTTCCTATGATGTGAGCCGTCACTTGCGCCAAAGTTATTTCCACGGGTTCTAACCCTAACCCTAAAATAAATGCCAAATTTGGGGTGGGATACCGGAATTTTTACCTGGGTCGGGGATGTCTCCTTGTCACTGATCGATGTCCCTTCGTTATCCACAGTGTGGGTGCTGCACAGATGTGCCATCGGGAGTGTTTAGAGGGGATCGGGATTGACCAGGGCAGAGTGCTGCATTCCTGGAGTTCGAAAACCTCCCAGATGATTCCCTTGGGGTAGTGTGTTTCTTTTTGGAGTGAGGCATTGGTATACATGCCTGCACCCTTTGCACGTGTTATGTCTTTCATCGATTAGACGCTCGTCAAGTGCCCGGTTAGATAATCAAAAAACACCAAAATGGCGCTGGAGATGATATTTTTTGACAAAAAAAAATCTAGTCTGACAGTTTGTTTTACTACAGTCATCCACTACCATTTGGGACACCACCACCATTTGGGAAATTTCGAAATTGTGAGCCAACAACACAACATTTAGTCTCGGAATTTATGGAGACCTGATTTAGCATACTTGAGTCATATATGACCAGTGTTTTGGGGCAACAGAGTTCTTAGATCAACTACTGGATAATGATCATTGCATAAATCCACTTGGAATGAAATTTAATTTTGAGTTGTTGACAAGACAGCACAATCTGGTGTGACAAAAAATGGTGGAGATTTAAGACATCTGGCATCCCTCCTGTATTGTACAATTTCTTTGGCCATGATATAGTAAAATCGTGCAGGGGACAATGAATTATGGGGAATGGGTCAGTTTGGCGGCTTGGCCTGTCATCCATTGTCACATCATGGTTGCCTAATTTGGCATAGCCCCAATTTGGATGCGCTGAAAATTCGACCATGGTGTGATTTGGTGTCACGTCCCAAATGGCCAAAAACGCATGATAACAAAAATTTCTACTGATCCTCATTGATATTGCACATACCTTCCTCGATTACTGTTTATATATCACAAACACTTAGTTTACATATCATATTAAAGATCAGTCAAGTTAGATTGGCTAATTCTAAAGTGAACATTGATTCCGAAGCCTAAAACGATTTGGTCATCCCAAATGGTGGTGGATGACTGTATATTAAAAGGAAGCTATTTGTACCATCTTAGTGCATCCGAGTGTGATGTCGGGATGCCATTCCAGTTTGAAATTTCATGCGCGCGGCTTCTCATGAAGTGACGGCTCACATCATAGGGGTTCCGCGGGGGACCGGGGGATTCTGCTGCTTGGCCTCGGGTTAGGGTCGATAAATCTGTTCAAATTATGATACTTTCAATGTTACCCCCGTTCCTGGAGATGAAATATGATTCGAACTACAGGGATCCATACCTTGCCAGAAGCATGCCAAACTTCCTGTTTGAGGGATGGAGGCCTCATGCGCGGCACCTGCCTCGAGGCGTTCGGTTGGGTCCGCCTCGAGGCCTGTACGCCCCCATGAGTACTAGTGATACAGTAGGTACTCTACTCTATTGGCCGAGCGCTTCATCCTGGCAATCCGAGTTATTGATCAACACCCCTAGATGCTCTAATAGACGTCCTCATTCTACACGAAAAACGAACGACACACGACGACGGGTTTCATTCCTTTTCCGTGTTATGGGGTTCAATCTGTTATCCCTCCTCGTCCTGAGGCCTGAAGTTTCGCAGCAGGGGCGTCGCCATATTTCGCGAAGACTGTCTTGATCATGAAGGGAGTTATCCCTGACACTGTCCATAAGGATCCTAGCAGTAGCAATGCGCACCTTCCAACCCCGTCCTCTGGCGTTAGTCAATCCCCGGTTATCCTGACCAAAGCGAGGTCGAGTTATCGAAGGAAACTTCTCAGGTGGTTTTCAGGGTTGTACTCCGTGACGATTTCTCTTGAATCTGGTGCGTCCCTCAGTTGGCTCTCTGACGATGACGAGGCAGAAGACATTGATCGAGGATTTGTTTCCTGCTTTCTGCCCAGAGGTGCGATCCTCGAATGAGTGCAACTCACCAGCCTTGCCCAATTATATGAAAGTAAAGGCTGAAACTGACACTGAGGAGCCTCCTCTCGCTTTATCATCACCTACACCTCCGCCCAGCATACCTTCACCGACGCGCCAGTATCACTTGCGTCATTCCCCGAAAGAGCTCTCAGAACGATCCAGCGATGGCTTACAGGCCGGCTCTGCAGAACCAACCCCCGTCAAAATCAGGAGGATCTGGAAACCTATCAGGAATGACTTACCTGTGCCCAACCTGCCGACAACCATTCACCATGTGGGTGTTGTGGCCCGGCCAACGCTCTTTTTCTGCGTAGCCATCACTCCCATTATGTTCATAAGACCGGTTTTGAACCTATTTTATGTTGACACCATTTGCCACTCCTCTACGTGATAGATGCTCGGGACAACTGATAGTATCGAAGATTACTCGACCAGGTTCTCAACACTTCGAGCGCGGAACAGACAATAGCATCCACTTGATGCTTAACCCTTGTTTCGACGCCCTGCGGGTT
Organism: Russula virescens; assembly: GCA_003316435.1. Taxonomy (NCBI): domain Eukaryota; kingdom Fungi; phylum Basidiomycota; class Agaricomycetes; order Russulales; family Russulaceae; genus Russula; species Russula virescens. Next base: position 12,134 of record QFEY01001635.1, read on the forward strand.
CAGGTTGCCAAGTGCACGGTGACTCACCTTCTCATCTAAATAGCAACCGCAGCTCTCTGTGCCGCAGTCAAGCACATTCTCGATGATGCCTTGTAGGAGGTCTCTACATGTCCCAAGCAACTCAACAGGCGCATCAGGAGGTTCTACCTCGATACACACCTACCGCTCCATTCTCCCCGACACGCCCACCTGGGACGACCCCGTGTTGGCTACGCAAATCGATGATGTAATACCGAAGGACTGGCAACCGTCGCCCGGGCAGCAATTGCCGCCGACCTACCTTCTCAAGGCTCTTTGCTCACACGGCCATGTTCATGGGTGCCCCGCGAGGACAAAGGACTGTCGCTTGAAGGCGAAGTTGTGGCCTATTTCCACATCTCTTTTGATGCTTTGACGGGTATCGGAGGAAGTAAGTACCGTCGCCGTCATCTCCCCTCGATTCCTGCTAAGGCTATTCTATTGGGCTGCTACCAAGCGCGAAAACGGTTTCATCAGGGTGGTGGGACTTAGACGCATAGTAGGCAGACCGAAACATCGTAAGGAACTGGTCGTAGGCCTTGCGGAATACTTCACCACAGGTATGTTGAGTCTCTTTTCTATGCCAACAGTCGCGCCAACCAATTTGTAGAATAGAGCAACCTCGTTGATCGATTGGGAGACATAAGATGGAGCTTAAGTCTGCGCACCTGGACAATCACAATTATCAGGCATTCCGTCCCATGAGCCTCCCCAAACACCCTTTGATCGAGTTATCACAGGCGCGCCTGCAACGAAACCGTCCTTTACACACTCCGGACCTCATGTCGCTTTAGATCGTCTCTGCCCTCCGAGCAGTCCAACAGTTAATCGTGTATACCGGTCTCTCTGGCCTCTCTCTATCTTGGGCAACGATCATCAACCTTGTCCATGGGCAGTCTCTGAACGCCCCTAGATCAAACCGGGAGTGTCCGAGCGCAACTGCAATTGTGCTTGCTAGCTGCCCCTAAAGACATGGTCAAGTCTCACGAGTACCAGATAGAAAAGGTCAGTCTTGTGGAGGCCAGGACCGATGGCCCAGGCCGGTGCATGATGGCTCTGCGAAGGCTAGACCATGCTGGAAACGTCCCCTTTCCGAAGAATGAGCAATCAATACGTGACGGATTTCCGTTGGAATTTGTATGTTGATTGGTCCATCTCCGTGGTGCTGATTCGACAACCATAGAAACGCCTCGTTCTAATATCTTGGCAGTGAAGACTATGTCCTGCGCAACATCTCTTTGAGAGTGGACCCTGGTCAGTTCTGCGTATCCCCACGGTGGAACCTGGCCTTACGTTCTCGTTAGGTAATTATTAGTTCAAACGAATCCGAAAAGAGCGTGATCTTAAGTTTATTCCTTATTGTTCTAGGACTATACTCACTTTCCCCCCTCCGTAAGCCCTGCTCTCATCTATCATACTCCATGTCCTGGATTCCAAACGCGTGTGACCACAGATCAGAGAACACACCGCCCTTGGCGACCCTACACGGATGCACGATCACGCAGCGATCGATAGAGTGACACGTCTGGGAAGCGCATCGGAGCTGATCGCGAACCTCCCAGAAGGCTTGGACACTTAAATCGAGCAACCCGTGCGCAATCTCTTCTAGGCCCGGGCTTGGCGGTCGAGTCGAGTCCCTTGCAGCGCTACGTGGACACGTCAACCGACTAGCAGTTGAGTGGAGGGCAAATGTAAAGGCTTGCTGTTGCCCGAACGTTCATGCGTTCGTCATCGGTGGAGTAGGGCGTCGGATTAGTGCTGTTTGACGAGCTGAGCATACTAAATTCCACTGCTCCATGAACCCGGGCCCTCTCCTACTCCTACGTGACTATGCTTACGTCATAACTCGCCACGTCAACATTACTGTGCTTTTCACGTGACATGTCGCTGCTGTAAAAAAAATTGGGCACATTGTTTCAGTCATATCTCCTCAATGAGCCACAAAAAGGATTGCACCAACCAACTCTTTGTAATGCAGAGATCATGATTTTGAATAACTGAAGGGCAAACAATGAGGTTTGAAAATTTGGGAGCCACTGGAATTCAAGGACTGCACCAATCAACTCTCTGTAATGTAGACATTATGGTTTTAATTGACCGAAGGGCAAACAATGAAGTTTGAAGGTTTCGGAAGTGTTTTGGCATCTCGGGATTGTGTGAATTTTCTTACAAAATTTCCCGCGCGCGACAAGTCACCTGAAAAACGCAGTAAGGCATAGTTTGATGCCTCCTCAGTCCTGCATTTTATTCGTAAGTGCCAGGACCAAGGTATGTTACTCTTACTCTATATTGTACTTGTACTTCTTTTGTCCCGGTTGGATTCTATATCGTGCACCATTTCATTTATATCTTACGGACTCACTCAAATAATTGCCTATAAATCTCTTTAGAGCTCAGGTATCTCTTCTATTCTTTTTTCAGAGGCCGCCCTATGACAAGAGCTTGGGCCCGCCGTATCACCTTAATCCGTTGATGTATGCCATTGGTTTACGACATCTTGATTCTCGCGCCTCGCGCAGTAGACTCTTCACAGTAATCAATTTCGAATGGAAATTGTGTCGTACTTCGGGGTTTAGCTAGCTACCTGGGTGTAACTTTGGACAAAAATACAAGTTATCGTACATATGCTGAGCCTAAAATCAGGAGCAATTGGAAGATTTCTGCCCAAAAAGTATGTTCGCTTCGGACACGGCGGAATGCTCTTTACGAGCCAAGACGTAACTCTGCACTTCGTAAAGTAATCGAACGAGAAAGTCTGTGACAGTAGAAGTGGAAGGGCAAGGAGATTGAAATCCACACACTCAATATTGAACCCTCTGTCTGCGGCCCCATTCATCTTCCCATACACCGACCTTGTCCAGCTCTTGAGTCCGAATTCTGACTGCTTGTAGCGCCGTCTCTGTCGCCTCCTCGATCAGTAACTCTCTACTGACGATTGACTGCACGAGCGGCTCCGGATTGTATATTTTGCAGTCATTCGGATTTGGGACTTCACCGAAATCTGCATGTTTCTCGATCCAGTGTGCGGACAGAGTATACGAACGATCATTCCTCCATGAGCAACCTGGGAAGGGACAAAAGAGCCAGTATGGCAGGTGCCTCCGGACATGTCGATCCCTCTCCTGAGGTCTGCTGAAACTTTGCTCACATACAGGGCACTGTGGCAAGGCATCCGAGGGCGCGTCGAACTGAGAAACTTGGTTTGGGGATGATGCCGATGTAATAGATGGCGAAGGGGCCTGTACATGGTTAGGGTCTTCTGCCACTGTGGACGCCTATATCGATGTTAGTATGAAGTTGCCGCAAATATATGCCTTCTGCAAATTCAACGTACCGCTAACGGGCTAGGAGGGGACGGTTGGATGGGCCCAGGTTGATTTTGGGAGAGCGACAACATGATCTCTCGAATGACATGTGCCACGCCAGCGTCCGACTGCCTCGCAATGAGGATAACAAAAGTCTGTATGAATGTTGGAATGGTCGTGATAACAGATACTCGTCAGTAATTCAACGTACTTGCTGGAGGGCCTGTGATGGCGGTTGGCTAGGCATAGGACGATCCAGTGGGGATATTGGACGTAGGAGGTGATCTAGGGTTTCTGATAGTGGTGTCCCAGGGTCCAGGCCGGCATCTACTTGCATTTGGAGAATCTGTTGATGTCGGCAAGGATAACGGGAGACTAAAAAATAACATACTTGTTGCAAGATTGCCTCGAAGTCCCTCTCATCGGCCATAGCACAATGACGAAAATGTAATGGAAAAGGAAGTAAATAGAATGATATTTTGTCACGTTCTTGGATACGAGAAGAAGGGAGGGCTAAAACCCGGGGACTTTGCAGGGCGCTTGCTACAGTTATGACAGCTGCTTACATAATGGGCCTCGCCTCGCAGTAGATAGTACCGAGATGATTTCCAGAGAGACCTGGCAAGCTGAGGTAGGTCGGGCATCTTCGACGCAAATACTGCTAAGCCAGTACTCTGTGTGCGTTTGGTTACTGTACAAAAGCCACTTAACAAAGGAGGACGTCGTGTGGGACGGAATGACCAGTACAAGGACGTGAGCTATCCATTTTCTTCTCTCAAGCTACTATTGGCAGTTCGTTGACAGGGCCCATCTTGTCGTAATATGGGTCCATGGTGGCACCAAAGCTCAAAGGAACTCGAAGCGAGCATGAAAGTCACAAGAGCGCCGGGCCCATTCCC
>QFEY01001638.1:0-61895 GCA_003316435.1 Russula virescens
ATAGTGAAATCGTTAGCGGAGTATATATATGGAATAAAGCCTCATACCAGAGTTTTTCTGCTCCCGCTTCCATTTCTTTTTCGCTGCAGTGTTCAGTGAGTGCTCACTCTCTGAACCAGAATCCGTTGATAGTCCAATGCTGTCAAGCTGTGACTCGGATACGGCAGGTGTGATTGGTCATGATGACCCTGTTACTGAGCCTGAGCGACCATCGTCTTGACTGAGCTGTCCTTGGGCGGAGTCGACTTCAGCAGTGAGCAGAACACTAGGAGACGGATTGTGTGTGTTCGCTGCACCGTGGGCTCGCGCATGGGCGAGAGCAATGCTCTCACGATGGGAAGAGAGCACGGGCTTTGCAACGTTGTAAGCAGCAGTAAGACGGCTGGAAGGATTCCTTAGCCGTCTATCGCGTATGCTGTCGTTGGTTGGCATGCTTATACTGTGTCGTGGAAGTGTGCGGGAGCGAGAATATAAGTGCGACCAGAAGCGGGGTCGATAGGCTAGCTGATGAGGCGACCAGACGGCAATGAGATGGGGCAGAAGGCAGCTACATGGCAAACAGGAGAATTGAGGGTATCAAGCTAGTGAAGTTGAGATGAGACGGAGGCCGACAGACAAATGGGGCACTTCTGAACACAAAGATAAAAAAACAAATGATATTTTGTTGTTATAGGTAATGCTGTTTATGTATAGAGTCCTTGTACCTACAGTTGTGCCGCTAAAAATAAAAGGGGGACAAGATCAATGAACATTAGATGAAGGAATCGCGAGGCGGTGATGGTGGAGTCGAGGTCACGTCAGACAGGAAGGCGATGAGCCCTGGAGTGGGTCAGTCGAGGGAGGGGAATAGGAACGTGTCCAAAAAGAGAGAGAGCTGCCACATTTTGTTTGGTGATGTGGCACATGCTGAGGACGGTGTCACGATATGACCCATGCTGGGATGGGCTTATCGATTCAGGTTGTGGTGCGGACTCTGCTGAGGGCTGAGGATGACGGAGTTGGGCACTTGTCGATGACGAGTTGAGAAAAATGATCGGAATGTGATCCGAGTGCCAGAAAAGTCCCTACATGTGTAGCACAACACGTGACCTTACATACAGCTGTGGCTGCCGGCTGCCATTTCTTATCGCCTTATCGCAGTGCAGAGAATCAAATTTGAAATTGTCCGTCAAAAAGCCACGGCCTGGGCCCCGGCTCCAGGCTTTGAAAACTCCAAGCCTGAGCCGTGGGCTGTCCAAAGCCTGAGACACAGCTTAGTGCAGCCCGGCTTCTGCAGGCCCAGCCCCAGCCAGCTTGCGGCTTTAGGCTGGGCCGTGCACATCACTAGATGGGGCACTTACCAGACATTAACAAAGTAGTCAAATGCCATGTAAGAGAGCCACAGATAGACTTCCCAGTTCTTGACCCACCATGCAAATAAATTTTAATATCCTTGACAGGACACTAAAGGCAAAATAATTGTTGGTAGTTGTAATTTAAACAACTAATAGTGGCACAGAAAATATTGCTGATACCCATCAAACCCACAGCTGTGGGTGTGGGTTGGGTGTGGGTAACTTATGCTAGACCCTTACCCATACCCACCCTACCCATACCCACATACCCACATGGGTTTGTAAACCCATGACATGCACTACTCTGAGGTGTAGTGAAGACAAGTTGATAGGGTGTATCCCCTCTGTCTGCACTATGAAGAGAACTGGGTAGATTTCAGGAAAGTAACCAAGTCGAGCTTGGGGTACAGAGTACACTAAGGCGCAACTTATATACTACAGGGATGCCCCTAATCGGGCAGTCCAGATATGGTACAAGTACAAGTCTGGAAGAATGGAACATGAGTCAGACTCATTATGACTCCTTCAGAGTCCGAGTCACAAGGCATAGCCTTAAGGCACATGAGGAGTTATGTCCTTATGAGTCACATGAGAAGTATTTGTAAGCATATCTGTAAGCAGTCTGGATAAGGTAAACAAGACAGAGAAAGGAAAAAGAGGTTTACATAGGCCAATATTGTAACAGGTTGCACAACTCTTTAAGGACTGAGTTTTCCCCTTTGTAGGCTTACTATGCAAGATTATCTCAGACAGAGACCCACGGTTTATGTCCACCTTCTGGCAAGAACTATGCAAACAACTGGGTGTATTGCAGAACCTCAGCACTGCTTACCACCCACAGACAGACAGACAAGCAGAGAAAACCAATCAGCATGTCAAGACAGCCCTTAGAATCTACTGCAATTTCCAACAAGATGACTGGGCTGACTGGCTACCTATGGTGCAATATGTGATCAATGCACACACCTCAGACACAACCAAAAGAGCACCCTATGAACTCTGGATGGGATTTATTCCAAGGGCACAACAATCAGAATGACCCAGTATGGTTCCTGCCATCGAAGAATGGAAGAAATACCTCAAGAAGGCCAGGCAGGATGCTCAAGAGGCCATCAAATGAGCACAAGAGCTGCTTAAAAGACCTTCAACACACACACCATACCAAAAGGACCAGTATGTCTGGCTAGAGGGCAAGAACTTGCAGATGACACATCCCACTGCCAAACTGCACCCAAAATGCTATGGACCCTTCAAAATAACTGAGGTGCTTGGCCCAATGACCTACCAACTTAACCTGCCACCTCAATGGAAGGTTCACAATGCCTTTCATGCCAACTGGCTCCTCCCATACCATGAAATGATGGAACATGGTCCTAATTACCCAGAACCACCTCCTGACCTAGTGGAAGGCCAACCAGAGTGGGAAGTGGATGCTATCCTTGACTCTCGAGGACACAGAGGCACCCTACAATACCTAGTGGCCTGGAAGGGATACTCAGCAGCACACAACTCTTGGGAGCCAAAAAGGAACCTCTTGGCACCACAACTAGTCCAGGAGTTCCACTGGTGCAATCCCAAGGCAGTATGGACCCTCAAAACCAATCAAAGGCACCACCAAAACTCAAAGACAGTGCCTCCAAATCCTAGGACTAATAGGACATACAGAAACAGATTCCAAAGACACCAGCTACTTGCAAGGACTCCAACTCAACTTTATATAAGGACTATAAGGACTAAGATGAACAGCATGTCTTCTCCACTGCCCTCTGAGCCCTCTGCTTTGCCTGCCCAATCAGACGCCCCTCTGCCAGTCCCTAACCCTGTTCCCACTCCTGTTCGCATACTCCATCAGGAAAACTACACGTACTTTGGACAGGGCTTTGGGGTCTTTAGAAAGCCGATAAAGTGATTAAAGTCATGAAAGTCATAAAGACCTCCTGGCTTTATATGCTGGGTCATTTTGCTTGAAAAGTCCTCTCAGTACTTCCCAAAGCCAATTTGACTTTCTAAAGTGACGAACAACATCACTAAAGATTATAAAGCCTTACCTATTTTGCTTTCTAAAGCCACAAAAGACCACATTAAAGACCATAAAAGCTTCTATATATTTCATGATCCAGTATGCGAAATGTCCTCGGTCTTAGGTAATACTAGTAGTCCAACATGTAACGTATATACTCAGACATCATTAGGCATCGGCACGGGTCGGAGTAACTCACGTGGGTTACGAATACAGCCTACAGGCATGGGCAAGTCTTAAATCTCAAATCTGTAACCCGTTGGCTACTAAGTCACTGGCACAAAAAATATATATCTTAATATTAAATAATGATTGATGCGCAGTTATTTAAATACAAAGTACAACATAAATAAATAAAACTAACAACTAGGGGAAACCTAGCTCGATCGAAATAGGACGGTGATGGGAGGATTTATATACCCCGGGGCATGCACACGGACCATTTGGCCCTCGTGTGTAACCGCCATGTCCGTGTTGATTGTTGATGCCTTTGTTTGTACTTGCTTCGTCCACTCGCGACTCAGCCTCGGTACATCCATGTCACGGTGTCTCCTCACTCGCAAACACAGACAGCACAAAATAGCACACGATGATGGCACACGGCGGCACACAACGACCACGCACGGCAACTGCGCACAATGACCACACGCTAACGACCGCGATAGCACACAACGACCACGCACAACAATGGCACACAATGACTGTACACAACAACCGCACACAACAACCGTGCGCATTGACCGAGCGCAACGACCGCGCAACGATAGCACACAGCGAGCGTGTGCAACAAATTCCAAGCACTGACTGCATGCTGAAACGAAGAAGACGTGCAATGGCAGGGGTAATGAGCATTGAACAAAGGTTGTAGATAGAGTACTGTATTACTATAGGAAAAATAGATGTTGATACGATACATGGTGAGTACTTGGTGAATATCATGGCGGGTACGGGTACAAGTAACAGTTTTGGTACCTGCGGGAGTACCCGTTCCACCGAGTTCAATCGGATTCCCTCCTCTATGCCCTTTCCACTCTCATCTTTTCTATTCTCATGTAACTATGTCAATATCTGCAATCTCATTCAATTTGTATCATCTTTATACCTTGAAGTCACAAAAGGTTGGTAAGACTGTAAAGCAAAGTTGAAGGATGAAAGTCCATAAGATTAAAGATGAAGTCCAATCCAAAAAGCCAAAGGACTCAAAAAGCCCCATAAATAAAGCCAAAGAACTCAAAAGCCCCACAGATAAAGCCAAAGTCCCTGAGGTCTGAAGTCAAAGACCTTGTAGTTTTCCTGATGTCATCCCAGTCTGGGGTGACAGAGAATGCACAAGACTGCTGGCAAACCCACAAGACTACCTAAACTGTGTCCTCTGCCTAAACCCTGAGACCTTAGCTATCCCAAGGGAGAGTATCCACTTGGAGAGAACTACAATGATGAATACCTCCAGGCCAGGTGTGAGGACATCTTCTGGACCTATTTCAGTCCAATCTTCACCCCAGTCATGGAGGAACACCACCCTTGCTGTCACTACAATGGAGAGAGAGCCCCCTATGCCATCTTTGCAGTTGGAGGAGAGGAGGGCCTTGTCTACATCTTCTCCACTTCCCAGTACCAATGCACCTATCAACGCTTCAAATGTCACTGAACAACCTGGCACCTCCCAGCTTCCCAGCTGCAGCCCAGTCGACCAGCTCATCCAATCCTTCCATGCCCTCTCTCTCACTGAGCATGACACCTTCTTCAGCACTTTCCTTGGTGCCTCTCCCACCATTCCAGCCAATCAACATGTCAGAGGAAGAGGAGTGGGGGGACACAGGGATTCAGATGGACAGGGAAGCAGCAGGAAAGGCTAAGGAGTAGTGTTAGGGAAGTTTAGTTTGTGCCTGAAACCGATTTGCGAGATAAGGGTCAAGATCTTATCGGATCGCTTAGAAAATTTAAGGGCACTAACTACAGATGTAGGAGATGGTGCTCCTAAATTTGCTAAGCGATCAGATAAGATCTTGACCCTTATCTCGCAAATCGGTTTCAGGCACAAACCAAACTTCCCCGACATGTTACGACCCAGGTACTATTTTTCTTGTTTCGGACTCCCTGATTACCTACTTGACTGTTTCCTTTCCTGGACTGCTGACTCATCTCGCTACCTACTGCCTATTGCCTATCTCCTAACCCCATGTGACTCATACTTGTGACTCATACTCGTGACTCAGACTCAGGTGACTCATTCCTAGGATCAGTACTTACAGTTGTGGCTGATGACTCGCCTTTTGACTCATTACTATACGACTCATTATCTCTGACTCACTGTATTAGGGTAATGACTCTACCCTAGGATCCTGATACTTGGTGGCTTGGAAGTAGTATAAGTAGCACCAGTTTGTAGCCTCATGTACTCCAAGCCTGACTTGGCTCTTATCGCAACCAATCTACTTTCCTCTTACAGCTTGAAGAGTAGTTCCCCCACTACTATTCAAGCTACTCTGGACCGAACTCTAAGCCTAGTACTAGTGGGACTAGTATTAAGCACTCTTGAACTCGTCATAGTAAGACTATACCAGATAGTCTTACTATTAGTGCTGCAAGCACAGGAACAACTCTTCATTGACCACTTATTTCCTTAAGAGGTGAAATACCTCAGAAGGACAGTTACGTAGCTAGAGGAATCAAGGCAGCCTCGCACGTAGTCGTGAGAGATCGGATCTCCAGACAAAGATAGAACTTGGACCAGTCGACCCCGCCTCGAATAGACATTGACAACAACTTGGAGTGACAATTGTTCACAACAACGATCTCGAACTCAGACCTCTCCACCTCAGAACACACTTCTTCGCCAAGGTCTGGCCTTCACACTCTTGCAAGTGTTGCACAACACTACTAAGGAGATTGGAGAGGAAATTACGACAACTGCAGATGAGTCTTCCCTTCATCCAGGACCAGACCACACTACAGCAACAATGGCAGCTGGCCATCAGGTTCGAGAGATCCATACACCTGCAGTTCTTGGGCCTAGCCTCCAGTATGGACTCGAGGCAGTCCCCATCAAGGAGGAATACTGCCACAATGTTGTCCACTCCTCCCAACTTCTCTCCATGGTCCCAGCCGGCACAAGGACCATCTACTCCAGTGAACTATCCCCATCTACTCAACTAGAGCCTGGAGGGCAAGTGACCCTCAATCCCTCATCATCTCCACCCTCCTACCATCCATCATCAAATCACCAAAGTGCAGGAGTAACCAATGCAGAGGCCCTCTCAGCTGAGGACCCTCTTGGAGATGCTATTGAGCGTAAGGATCAGCGTGGGTAAGGGTTAACCTGTGGTATTTTGACCACAGGTTGCACAGGTACAGGTATGGTATCATAAAATCTAATACCACATAATACTGTACCTGTGAGCCGTAGTTGCGGGTACTGCACAATTCCAGTCGTGGGTTATGGTCGATGCCGAGTTGCTTCATGCCGTGCCCATGTGCTTGCGGCTTACCTAGGTTCGAGGCATCCGATACTCATCACAAGCGATGGTGTTGTCCTTTCTCCCTCTTTCTATCCCTTAGGCTTGGTAGTTTGTCATGTACTGTATCCTGATCAAGCTGCAAGTGACCTTAAGGCCCATCCCACGTCACTGGTGTGACACGTCTATTCCTCCTCTGGTGCAATGTGACCCGGATCTCTCCTTCCCCATTCGCAGCTCCTTCCCCGAGCCTGCTGAGCCCAACATATTGACCGTGCAACTTACAATGACAGCAGGAGGTTTGCAATCAGCTATCCGGAAACCCCAGACCAAAGGCTAACTCGTTGATCGGGATGTGTCGCAAGAAGGAACAATAGGCAGCCAGTAGCAGGGGCTCTCCTGGCAAATCCTCTGGTGCGTAGTGCACACGTCCTGTTTTCCTAGTAATTCACGCCTGTGCCTTTTCCCAATAATGTCCTTGCTGCCTCCAAATGTCCTTTGTCTTCCTGACGGTCAGCACACCCTCATGGGGCACTTCTTGAAATGGCAAGGCTCACCCACCTTCACACCCAGTCGCCCAGTCAGCTCGCCTTGCTGCCTTGCAGCGGTGGCGCCTCAAGGACTTGCTTATGCTTGCTCGGGTGTGCCTGTGGTGGCCAGTCGGGTCTTGTGGGGTAGTCAGTGCCCGTCGCGTCTGCTTTTCCGACCTCAAAAGGCCTTGTTATCTCGTATCCAGCTTTCCAGGGGGCTTTTCTCTTGGGTTAGCAAGTGCCCATCTCCTCCACAGCAGTCGGTGAGCCCTCCAGTGGCGTATTTCGCAGTGGCCAGGTGTGCGACTGAGGCAGAACTCATCGAGCATGGCACCAGCCATGCGCTCAAACATCTCAGTAAGCAATTCATGTCACTCTCCCCGCGTTTGAAGTATTTGTTACTTCTAGCTTCTGCCAGAGGTCCTGCCGGCACAGTCTGCATGAGAAATGTCGAAAAGACCCGTGTTTGCATGCTGAGCACTGTCAAGGGCTGGGCACTAGGTCCCATCCACAACAAGGAAGAGCCTGTCCTTCCTGGGGGCAGCTTTTCCCCTTCAGCCTCGACCTGTCCGGTGCTGCCGACCCTATTTCAGTCGGAACGAGGTTTGTTACTATTCCTCCTCTCTTGCCCCTCAGTCATAGACTCCCTTACTAATGATAAACATCACAGGTCACCGCCACTTCGAACAAGGATATGGGTACCTTTTCCATCATCACTGCATCATCCATGCTGTCACCAAGGAGCTTGGTGCACATGCTCTCACCACTCCTTTTTTCTTCTCTTGCCCTTGACATCAGTCCTTCCATATGTGATTTACTTCTGGATTTCCATCTTGTGCTTTGCATTGCCCCATTTCTCTTCAACTCTCACCAGTTCTTGTTCACAGACTTTATCGTCGGTCATTGGCAAGTCACCCCCACAACAGCAACTCGACAGCAGTGATGGCAACAATGCCAATGGCAGCGAGGGGAGCAACATCAACAGTAGCAATGGCAGCACAAACCTGGCTGGTATTGCAGACAGCAGCAGCATGGCATCAACAATGGCATCAGCAAAGATGGCAGCTTCGTCACTGTCGCCACCATTTTCTCGATCGCAAATGTTGCTGCCATTTCCACCATCAGTACCCTGCAGTGCCCAACATCCACCACCTCCATCTATGTTTTGCCATTCCACTGCGCATTCGCTCGTTTCAAGCACCCACCTCAAGATCTTTTTTTTAATGTTAATTTGTAGCCTGTGGCATGTATAGATGTTGTAGAGTAGATGTACATGTATATATATTATGATTAGTAGTCGTAGTTGTAGCACCCATAATACAAGTACTGTGGTGTCAATGCACCACGGTTTTCTGTGTACACCATGGTGTGAACCTGCTAACTGCGGGTACGGTGTCTGCACAGGTACAGTTTGAAAGGTGGCAGGTGCGGTGTGCCAAAATTAACCCACAGTGTCACCTGTGCAGATCCTTAATTGAGTGTGTCATAGCAGCAGTTGCTCAGACTAGTTCCAGCTCCTCTGACCTTGCAGCTTCTCCTTGATGCCCACCACCTACCTATGCAGGAGAGTATTATGGAGACTCCCCTGGAGAAGGTTGGTACTGATTCTGCCCTGAGATACACCAACAGAATGTGAACTGGTGAGGGGGAGACTTCCATCAGGTGGAAACAGCTCGCTTTATACATGCTACCCTCAACTGCTTTGAACCTGCACTCCTAGGCACCCTGGGGAGGCACCAGCCCATCTATTCTAACTGCTTGGAGGCCCAACCCTATGCAGGGGCTGCGCCTGCCAACTTCCTACCTCCTCCCATCTCCTCTCTTGCCTACCCCTTCGATCTTAGGGTCAAACGTGGCCTTACCAACCTGGGAGACTATGGCATTATAGCAGATGTCATGAGGGTAAGGCAGTCCGTCACCCAGGACATGGAGGAAGAGCGCCACCTCCTTATGCTAGAATAGGCTGAGCAACAGGTGAGAGATGCAGCCCAAGCCAGTAGGGACTATAGACATAGGCTCACAATGGAAAGGGAGGCAGCCCTAGCACATCTGGAAGCAGCACAAGTCTTCCTTCAACTGGCACCCCATTTATGAGAAGATAAGACACAAGGTGACATCCCCTTCCCCCTATACTACACAGTGCACCAGTCAGACCCTGGGACCTCCACGGGGAGTAGGAGACCCAGGGGGCCTACCACACATGAGGCAGCACCAGCAACCACCAGAACGAGGGTGAGGGCAGCCAGAAACACTCGACGACAAACTAATTGCTGTGCACACTGTGATGAGGTAGGGCACTTTGCAGATGAATGTCCTGACCCCCATATCAGATGCACAGTGCATTGGTGTCATGCTCCACATACCCATCCTCACTATCAACCATTGGACAACTGCCACTACCACCATGCACAAGAAGCAGAATGAAATGGACATGAACACCCCCTCACACCTCCTTCTCTGATGCTGCCCCTAGGTATGTCCATCACTGACAAAGATTTGGCACTAGGGGACTACACTCCCCACCTGGACGATGTGCTGGACAAATAGGTGTGTGGAAACACCTCCCTTGAAGGAGGGGGATGGTGTCATGGACAGACTCTTGGTACATTTGGAAAGATGGCCTGTGTGAAATTTTACTATACACATCCTGATCCATTGACCTACTGTACAAATTGGTACATCCTGATAAGGCTCCCTGGATCACCTGAGGATCCCTGTACTATTGGCTATGCTGTGACTCATTCTGACTTGCCTCAGATGTCTCATGTACTTGTAGGCTGTGTTCCAGTCATGTTCTGGACCCCAGGATCAGTACTATTAGTATTATGGTCCCTCCTGTATTTAAGAAGATCTCAGTATGAAGTTGAGCCCTAAGCTTGACTTAATCCTCAACTTGTAGCTTCATCACTGCATGCATTGAGAGGATAAGGGATCACCATACATTCTATCCCCTCTTCTCTTTTTTTTTTTTTTTTTTTTTTTTTTTTTTTTGTGAAAGAGCAATATGATTGCAGAGTGGTTACGGGTACATTGTGAGTTGTAGGACATGGGGATACGTTTTCTGGTATGTGTATAGTGATGTAAGGTATAATGAACTTGTGTGTGTATGCATTGTTCATTGGGGTAGAATAGGTAAGAAACCACTCACGGTGGTCTGGGGTCAAGGTGTGGTCTAGTGCTAAGTGGCTTGCAAAAGACTTTGGTTCTGTTAAGGTACCAGCATAGTCTCTCACCTCCAAGTGGGGACAGGAAGAATGCCCTGAAGGAGAACGTTCCCACATGCATGCCTTTGATTTCCCAATCAAGGTCACATTCGTCAAAGTAATGCTCAGGTGTCCATAAGCTGTCACTGTTGGGGCAGTTATTCAGGTCATCAGCACCTGGTCTGAAACATAGGGAGTATGTGGTGTGGAAGGTGTGACCAGTGATCAGCTGGAAGCATGTGGACTGTGCTTGGTGACATTTCGCTTTGATGACCCCGGTCACCCAGGGATGAAGGTCATGTGACAGTGGGTCGGAGAAGATAGGGTAGGTGCGACATGGGTCATCCTGCTTGAGCAGGGTATGGAGAGCCTTCCAGTATTGGAGGGACTGCTCAGCAGGGGACAGAGTGGGTGTGGGTGGTGTGTGGGAGAGGAGCATGTGGGAGGAGTAGAGGTGGAGCGGCAGCATATGCCAGCGCATGTGTGACCATTTCCAAGATAGACAGAACCACCTGCAGGAGAAATTAGTGCTTGAGTCCAAGAAGGCATTCTGAACAGCATGGGATAGGGTATGTAAAGAAGGGTTGGATAAGTCCGTGGCAAAGCTGGGGAGGAAGGAGTCCGAGTAAAGTATAGTAATGTGGGGTAAGTCCTTGTCAAGGCATCGAAGGCCATGAACTAATGAGAGAAGAAGGGAGTGTTGGATGGAGGAGCCAAGGGTGTAGTTCGAGATAGTGACTGTGTTTTTTATAACGATTGCATAAACTCCTACTGGAGTTTTGTGTAGTGGGTGAGGCATGCTACATATGAGGAGTTTGGGGAGAATGGGGGATTTCAAGGTTGAAAGCACGATTTTAGTGGGGCAGTGTTTGGAAAAGAATGTAACATGTGGTAGGGACCAATGTGGTAAGGCCTTGTGAGGCAGTGGGGAGTAAGTCCATTTAGGAGGAGTAACAGGGGCAACGGGTTTGAGAACGGGACTGTGGTGTGGTATGCGGCAGCATAGGGAACGTAAGTTGGGACATCGTAGGTAAGAGAAGGTAGGTAATGTGAGTGCTCACTCCTGGGCTTGTCTGCCCAACTGTAGAAGCCATACTCAAATGGGTGGGATGCTCAGAAGAGCCTCCATGAGGTTGGCTGGTGTGGTGCAAAAAACCCCAGCCAGCTTCCTGCATGCCTCATTTTGGGCCACCTGTAGTATGTCGACTAGGCCCATCTGTCATACATTACTGAACCAGACCGGGGAGCCATAGCAAAGAGTAGGGATGATAACACTGTGGAATAGACGATGCCAGTGAGTGGGTTCAAGTCCTTGCACTGAGGAGCCCAGGACAGACAGGCTCTTAGTGATGCTCTGGACCCTCGTGGCCATAATGGTCACGTGAGGTCGCCAATCCAGTTTCGAGGTGAAGAACACCCCTAAGTACCGGACTGACTCCTTAACTCAAAGCTGCAGGGGGCTTGCAGTCTGGACAGAGCTCAGCTGGTGTGCCATTAGTACCATGGGTTTAACTCCATGGTGGGGTGATGGGCATTTGGGATCAAAAAAGATTACCTCTGTCTTGTCATGGTCCACGCTAAGGCCAAAGTTCTCCAGCCACTGCAGGGCCTGGGAGAAGCCCGTGAGGGTGGTGGCACTCGTGCTGGCATATGTGGGGCCCATGCAGAAGATAGCGCCATCGTCTATGTACATAGAAAGATCAGTGTGTTCCCAGCTCTGAGCGAGCTCGAGGAGTGGTGCAGTGTACAAGCATGACAGTATGGGGGAGACTGGGGACCCTTGCGGGCAGCCCTTGTGTTACGTGTCTTGTCTTGTGACTCGTTGTACGATTACTGACCGATTGCTGACTCATTGATTATGCACCGCTTACCAATTGTACGATTACTAACCAATTGCTGACTTGTTGATTATGTACCGCTTACCAATTGCTTACTTGACTGTCTACCACTGACCGATTGATTACTTGTCGTCTGGAGTTGCTGACTGATTGCTGACTCACTCGTATTTGTCTCGGAATGTTCCAGAAGATAGCCTTAGTATATAAAGAGACGCCTGTATTTACCCAAAGCCTTAAGCTTGTGTTATTCCAAATACACGCTATTGTCTCACTATTATCCTTGTGCACCTCTGAAGGCCCTCCTCCACTCACTAGCATTCACTCTTGGACTTGTATTTAGTTACAAGCCACTCGAAGTCTATTGATTGGACTATAAGCAATCAACTTCAGAGTCGCACCACGTTCCGGTCTTGTCTGGACCGGGCACCTTCCTAATTAGGCACAACGCGACTCTGCTCGGAAACACACTGACTACTCGTACCTCACTAGACTTGCTGTTGCAAGTAAGGCCCCAGACAAGGCCTTATCATTAACACAAGCTTCCTATTCTCACTTTGTGCCCTCACTGAAATATATGTCCAGGCAAGACCTACCAGAACTCCTCACAGTATGCTTCCCTGAAGATGAAAAGAAATACATTACCGCACCCGTCCGCGCTCAACCTGACCTCCCGTTCGCCCCACAAAACTTTTGGTTATCTCACGTAGAAAACCCGGGGTATTATCTTCCAAAGGGAACGAAATCAGTACCAGTTGAATTCATCAACAACAATTGGTATATATTAACTAGACAGGGGAATGCTGCGTTTTACTCTACTCAACAAACAGCAGCCTTCACTAAAGAGAAAGCTGAAAAAGAAGGATTAGGGTATTGGCATCCTAGTCACCCGCTACACCCAGACAAACGCCTCGCCCATAGGGAGCCACCTACAGAACAATCCTCACTGCCCGTCCCTCCACCCGAAGAAGAGGAAAGCCTTGAGTACACGAATCCCGTCGTCCCGACTGTGCAAACCGAGAACCTGGCAGACAACCTTGCCGACGCGCCAATCTTTCTAGATATTGCCGACCCAATCGAAGCGTCTCAACCCCGAGAGCATTACTTACCAGCAGTACTACCCCAACCTCAGACTCGACAAATGACTGAAACCGAAGAGGCTCTCCTAGTTAGAAGAGCTCTCGACCTAAGCGTGAACCCGCCGCCGCGAGAAAACAACCCAGGCCCAGTACCCCCGCCGCACCAGCCACTGCCTGAGCCCAGGAGAGTTGATAACTCTGAGAAAAAAGACATGGGCAACAAATTAGAGGGAGATCCACCGGCATTCTTCACTGGGGACCGCTCCAAAGCCCAGGATTTTATCCGAGAATTCATCCTTTACTGGATGATGAATGATCAACATCCTCGAATGGCAAGCCCGTATTATCATGTGCTTACCTGCCTTGGGAGAATCTGTGGACCGAACGTCAACAACTGGGCAACTAATCGAGTTCGTCAACTCGCTGATGACATGGATAGCAACCGCTATTCCCGAGAAGACGAGGCTTTGTGGATACATTTCTGAGCTGACTTCGAAGCATCATTTGCCGATTCAGCTGCCATGGAAAGAGCCGCGGCTGAATTAGCTACTTTAGACCTCAAAGGAGAGGAAATCGATACCTACATTGCTAAATTTGAGAACTTAATCGCTAGCGCCGGAATGACTCGCACAGATGTCGGAACACTAAAAGCCTTCCGAGACAGTCTCCCTCGCGGACTTGTGGCCAGGATCTATGCATTAGAACACTGGCCGGTTGACCTAAACGGCTGGCAGAACAAAGCCTGCCACCAGTTACATCGTCGAAAAATCGTAAAGGCCGAAATTGGTGGCCATGGCGGAAACCCAAACCAGAGCACTCGAGAAGCGTGCTGGCAAGCCGCTCTCCAACTCGCTAAAGAAGCCCCGAGGAGTAATGGCTCGCGCGGGCGCAATCGAGATGAAGCCCGAGAAGATGATCGTATGCAGGTCGATTCTGCGAAACTCGCGAAGCTAACTAACGATGAGCGCGAGAAACTGTGCAAGCGCAGAGGTTGCTTCTTCTGTCGAAAAGATGGCCATATGGCACACGACTGTCCTGAAAAGAAGAAGACCAAACAGTCTAACGAGAAAAGGATCAACTCACCTGTTTGAGCCCGAGTTACCGAAGTCAAAGAAAAAGACGAGGAAGACCCACCTCCGAAGTACAAGGCAACAGTCTCCGACGTCCATGCAACCATCTGCGCGATGTCCAAAGAGAAACACGAGAAATTGCTGGAAAGGCTGATTGGAGAAGGATCCGATACCAAGACCGAGGAACAGGAAAGCAAGGATTTTTGAAGGCCCGATGGCTTATGACCGAACCTGAGGGCGAGCTTAGCACCATGGACATTAGGAAAACAAAGTCCGGAATATATGTACCTTTTTTCTTCAAACCTGGGTGCAAGGTCAAAAAGGCGCTGCTCAACAGCGGCGCCAGTCATAACTTTATGGATCCAAGGACAGCGGAATGCCTGGGAGTACACCTAAAAACCCTCGCGGAACCAGTCAAAGTCCTTAATGTAGACGGAAGCCAGAACTCGACCAGGATAGTAACATCTTACGCCAATATCGAGATCCAATTGGGTACCCAACGAAAGGACCTCAGATTTTATCTCGCGGATCTGGGAGACGACAGAGCCATTCTAGGCTATTCATTTTTGAGGGCCTTTAACCCTCGCGTTGACTGGGTCACAGGTCGGATCACCAGACGCTGGGGACTAAAGCTGGTTCAGAAGGATAGGGCCAAGAACTGGTTAAGGAAGCTCCAACTCAAAGCGTTACGAGCATGCGGCTTCCCAGGGGAGAACAAAGCGATTTATGTCAAACGAATATCGTTCGCCCAGCAATGGGCCGCGCAAGCCCACAAAACACGTGATCATCTTACAGAAGTGACCTTACCCAACGAGTACCAGAGGCACACAAAAGTCTTTGACCAAACTCTTGCTGCACGCTTTCCACCCAATAGACCAGAAAACTTTACCATCACATTGAAAGAGGGAGCTCCGGACCACCTGGACTGCAAGGTCTATCTGCTAAACAAGAAGGAAACAATAGTCCTACAAAATAAAATCCGTGACGGACTAGACAAAGGACAACTTGAGGAGGGACCCTCCGAGTTTCAGTCCCCGGTCTTTTTTATCGAAAAGAAAGAAGGCGAGGACTTGCAAATGGTCATTGATTACGGAAAGCTAAACGACATTACGGTGGACAACAAATATTATATGCCCGATACGAGGACAGAGCTTGATAAGCTAAAAGGGAAATGCCTCTTTTCGAAATTCGATATCAAAGACAGGTACCATAACATTCTAATTGATCCAAAAGACCGATGGAAAGCTGCTTTCAAGACCCCGATTGGCTCGTACATTCCGAAGGTTATGACTTTTGGATTGAAGAACGCACCTTCTGTGTTCCAACAAGCTATGAACCGCGACCTTCGCAAGCTCAAACAAAAGTACCCAGACCACTTTGCAAATTTCATAGATGATGTCTGCATTGGGACCGACGACATGCCCGAAGGATACTCCTTACATAGGAAAATAGTACATGAATTCCTCGACACGCTCGCCAAGCACTTGTATTTCCTCAAAGTGTCTAAATGCCAATTCAAACAGTCCTTCGTCGAATTCCTTGGCTGTCGTGAAAGATAGAGTTGCTCGCATCGACCCCACAAAAATCTCGGGCCTCAGAGATTGGCCACAAGAACTCCACTCAGTTAGAGAAGTCAGACAAGTCTTGGGGGTTCTTGGATACCAACGGCCGTTTATCTGTAATTTCGCCTGCCTAGCGTGGCCACTTACTGCCCTCACAAAGAAAGGACGAAAATTCGAATGGACCCAAGAAGCCTGGGACTCACTCGACAAACTGATTAGTCGAGTTTGTGATGACCCAGAACTCAATGCCCCTGATCTGATGCGACCTTACGAGCTCGAGGTCGACACCTCACAATTTGCGTTGGGAGCAGTGCTCTTCCAACGAGACGATCGCGGTAAGAGGCGAGCGATCGGCTTTGCTTCGAAAACACTCAACGAGGCCAAGAGAAATTACAACATTTGGGACAGGGAGTTCACGGCCTTAGTCTTTGGGCTTGAACACTGGCAGCCCATCCTCGCACACACTGAGATTCCGGTAACCGTGTTCTCAGATCACGCAAATCTAGCTTACTACCGACACCCTCAAAAGATTAATTGACGAGTGGCCCGAGGAATAAACATGCTCTCTCGTTATAACTTCCGGATTGTGCACAAACCAGGGACACAAAATCGAGCCGACGCCTTATCACGACGACCAGATTACCCAACCAGAGAAGATGACAACCAAGGAGTCACAGCCCTCCCCTCACACCTGTTTGTCAGAGCACTAGACCTGTTACCCCTCCACGAGAACGTCCTCGAGGCCCAGACGAAACACACCCCAGAAATTATCAAAACCTCCGAGACCTATGTCCTGACATCAGACGACCAACGTTGGACCAAAGAAGGCAGATTAGTTGTCCCACAGGACCCAGAACTGATGAGGAAGTTAGTCAGGCATTACCATAATTCAACTACGGCCAGACACTCTGGAGCGGCCGCAACTCTTATCGCACTAGCCCGAGATTTCTGGTGGCCAAAGATGAAAGATTTTGTCAGGAGTTACGTGAAGGGCTGTGCCACTTGTCAGTCCACAAAGACTAACACACATCCAAATCGACCCCCACTTTTCCCAATCACACCCGAACCCGGAGCATTGCCCTTCTCCACTGTGTCAATCGATTGGGTGATGAAGCTACCACCCTCGAACGCCTTCGACTTGATTCTCACGATCACCGACCATGATTGTTCCAAGGCAGTGGTACTACTACCTTGCAGGGAATCAATGACATCACTTGAGCTCGCTCAACTCTATGCTGAGAGAGTTTTTCCACACTATGGTCTCCCAGAAAAGATCATTTCAGATCGCGATCCACGAGTAACTTCCAATCTATTCCAAGATCTGTGCAACGTTCTAGGGATCAAACAGAACATTAGCACTGCCTATCACCCGCAAACTGATGGACAATCTGAGCGGACTAACCAATCTTTGGAAGCTATATTGCGCACTCTGTGCAACACCCATGCTTCAGATTGGGCAAAATGGCTACCTGTTGTCACTTATGCCATAAACTCCCGTCCATCAGCCACTACGAAACAGACACCCTATGAAGTCCTCATGGGCTTTCTTCCCAAAGCACACCAAGTGTTACATAAAGCCAAATTCAAGACGACAGAGGAGTGCCTCAATGCAGTTACGACCATTCGAACCCAAGTAGTCTCAGCTATTGAACGAGCGCAGAAACAAATGATCAAACAAACGAAATTCAAACCTTATCAACTGAACGATCAAGTATGGTTAGATGCAACAAACTTGAGGACAACGCACCCATCAAAGAAACTAGCACCAAAACGCTATGGCCCCTTTCCCATCACTCACGTTATATCACCCACTTCTTACCAATTAAAGCTCCCTGCTCAGTGGAAAATTCACAACGTTTTCCATGCTTCGTACCTATCACCTTATCATGAGACTCCAGAACACGGCGAGAACTTCCCCTGGCCGCCGCCTGATCTGATCGATGGAGAACATAAGTGGGAAGTGGAGCAAATTGTGGGGGTGCGCAAATTCGGGCGCAAAAGGACCCTGCAATACAAGGTCAGGTGGAAAGGATACTCGCAAGCTGAAGACTCATGGGAACCAGCAGATCAAATCCGAGCTCCCAAACTAATCGAGGAATACTGTAACGCTCCCGAGGGCGTTAAGGGTCGACTTGACCTAAGGGAATGTGTGGAGATCCTGCTAGCGCGAGGGACGTTCTACCCGGGGTAATGATACGTCGCTAAGGTCCGGGCTTAACCCTTGGTACCTAGGCTCAGCACGTGTGACTTGTGAGTTGATACGAACAAGTCTGTTCGGTTAGTAGCTCGCAAGTGCTACTAAGACTTATAGAAGGAAGTAGGCCTTCGACAGTTGCCTAAGACTGATAGAGTTGAAGCAAGACTAGTATTAAAGGGGTACTCCGCAAGGAAGGGCCCTTAATACTCTAGAGCGTAGTGTAGGGGAAGGAAAGGTACGCCTCCTTCACCTGCACTGTGAAGATGAACAGATAGATTCGGGAAAGTAACCAAGTCGAGCTTGGGGTACAAGGTACTCTACAGCGAGACTTTTATATAGTACAGAGGCTCCCCTTTTGGGATGACCCGTTATGGTACATATGATACTAAAGTGAGTCAGATCAAAGTGAAACGTAGGTGAAACGTCTGACTCATTCGACTCCGTCAGAGTCTGAGTCACGGGGGCATAGCCCCAAGGCACGTGGGGAGTCACGGCCTTATGAGTCACGTGGGACTCCAATTAGTAATGTATCAGTAAGCGTATCGAGTAAGCATAGAGAAAGGAAAAAAGGTTTTCATAGGCCAATACCGTAACAGATCGTAACAAATACCATACTCTAACAGATATAAGAACCCTATGGCTCTGCAGACTCTCTATGGCGACCTCACCAGATTCCCCTCCTTCCCTGACTCCAGTATCTCCTCCCTCTCTGCCAGTTAACTGCACCAGACCCCAAAGCATAGACACCGATCTTGAAGAGGTCACTGCTCGCCTCACCTCTCTCTCAATATCGCGAACAAACTACCACTCCCCCTCTTCTTTCATACAAGAACTCGCCAATACTCCGACTACTCGGATCCCACCTGCTCTATTCGAGGCCCTTGCCTTCAACCAAATCCATCGAACCTTTAGCCACTCCTATTTCTTCGACCTTGCCAGCATCCCATCGAACTACACTATCAACCGTTCCATCACCGAATAACCACGATCAGAATCCCCACCTTTGTATTCTTGGCTGGTCGCTACCATCGAACGACAAGACTGGGAAGAAGCACAAACCCTCTCGGTCTCTGTCAACCCCCGTCCTCCCTCTAAAGGGTTATCGCTTCGCAGCCCGGGAGTCCTAGAGGACCTAGAACGTGGTCTGGTCTCACCGCTAGACATATGAGGGAGTTGGTACATAACTCAATCAACTTCACGCCTCCCCTACGCTATCCGGGAACATGCCAGGAAGGCTTTCCTATGCGACATTAACTGGAACGAGGCTGCATTACATGCCCCCTATTTCCCAACCCCTGGAGAGGACGAAGCCATGGCCTCTCTCCCAACGCCAACTCTCCAAGATGATGACCTTATTCCCCCGCTGGAACCACCCCCCATCGCAGCCAGAGTCTCTCTCTTGAGAGACCAAGATATGATCACGGCTCTCCCACTTACCCAGGCAGCCAACTTCCTTCGTTGGTTGCCACCAGCCAAAGAGGGTGAGGACGACCACCCTCACGACATGTGGCTACCAACCACCAAACTCCCCACTTCCTACCCAGCCCTCATCATCGAACAACAAGGAGAACCTACTCCTATGAAATATGTCAAGTATGCACTGGTGGATGACGAACCCGTTATCCTTGGAACCACTGGACGTGGAGGAGAAATTTATTACACCCCTCTCTTCGCCGCTGCTCAGGCCCCACGCGAAGGGGAGCCATCTCCATCCACCGATGACTTCGACATTCTTATTGAGGATCACCCATTTAACATGGTCCTCACGCTTGCTCTCTATCAAATGGATAACCCTTCTCTCCTCGCAGAGATCCACCACCTCCGTAAAACCAATCAGTCCCTCGCAACCCTCAAGGAGCAAGCGAAGAAGATCCAGTCGCTTCTAAATGCTGTGCGAGCCTCAGCAGCCGCCCATAATCTGGAGCTTGCTACTCTCGCCGACTCTCAGATAAAAATTAGAGAGCACCTTAGACAAGCTCGAGCTATCCCCCATATCAGACACCAACTTGATCTCCTTGCTGGTCAAGGTCACGCTCCGGGAACTCGCGAACCCAGTAGAGAGTTCTTCCCAAAAGACATCGTTGTCGTTGCCACCCCTCCTACTCGTATCATTGAACTCTCTTCCCTCCCTGACACGCCATTGACAATGGTCACTCAGAGTCCCGAAGTCTCGGAACAAGCTCTTTCCCCTTCACCTTCCCCAGACCCGTTACCTCATCCCCCTCGGTTTCAAGGTTATCCCTCCCTCAATTTGGACCGAGGAAGACACACCCCGTTGCCCGAACCTTTTGATGCACTGCGCACCGTCACACCCCCTATGCCCGACCCTTTCACTACTCCCGCTCCTAACCAGTCACATTCAAAAAAGAAAGAGAGCCAGCGGGAGTACCTACAGAGGAAACAGCGCGAGAACCAGTGCGGTGGGTGTGGGCAAAAGGGACATTACAAAAAGCAGTGCCAGATCCCACATGCGAAATGCCGCAGTAAAGGGAAATGTGCAGTAGATAAGCGTCACCCTCACTATAACCACGCGATGTGTATGTTCTCCAACCTGACACCGGGGTATACTTTCTTCGAGATCCGCCACACTATTGCTGACGATTGTCTTGTCAAAACTCCTGATCCAAGTCCTGACGACTACTTGGATCACGCTGCTGGCCCTCAGCACGAAGATTACGATTTTGACTGGGCTGACTATGCTGAGGGTGGTAACATCACTGATTGATGATACGACGTGGAAGTCGTATTCTGGGGGGGGGATGACTGTTACGTGTCTTGTCTTGTGACTTGTTGTACGATTACTGACCGATTGCTGACTCATTGATTATGCACCGCTTACCAATTGTACGATTACTAACCGATTGCTGACTTGTTGATTATGTACCGCTTACCAATTGCTTACTTGACTGTCTACCGCTGACCGATTGATTACTTGTCGTCTAGGGTTCCGCACGGGTGAACCCGTGCAGAACCCGTGGGTAAGCGTTCTCACACTTCCCAGCTCCATAGCAAAAAAAATTTCATCCAAAAAGGTTGAGAAATGACAGAGATATGGTATCTCAGTCATTTCTTAACCGTTTTAGATGAAAATTTTTTTGCTACGAATCTAAAAAGCACGAGAAAACACTCGTACAGGTGCACCCGTGCAGAACACTATTGTTGTCTGGAGTTGCTGACTGATCGCTGACTCACTCGTATTTGTCTCGGAATGTTCCAGAAGATAGCCTTAGTATATAAAGAGACGCCTGTATTTACCCAAAGCCTTAAGCTTGTGTTATTCCAAATACACGCTATTGTCTCACTATTATCCTTGTGCACCTCTGAAGGCCCTCCTCCACTCACTAGCATTCACTCTTGGACTTGTATTTAGTTACAAGCCACTCGAAGTCTATTGATTGGACTATAAGCAATCAACTTCAGAGTCGCACCACGTTCCGGTCTTGTCCGGACCGGGCACCTTCCTAATTAGGCACAACGCGACTCTGCTTGGAAACACACTGACTACTCGTACCTCACTAGACTTGCTGTCGCAAGTAAGGCCCCAGACAAGGCCTTATCACCTTGGGTGGATGGAAGGAAGGGGAGACGTCACCATTAACTGCTAACTGAACCTCTCATCTGGTCATTAGGTCAGTGACCCAAGCCCTTATGGTAGGGTCGACGTCCAGGTGCACAAGGACCTCCGATGTGGTGTGTGGGCACATGGAGTCAAAAAAGCCCAATATGTCAAACAGGATAACACAAGCGATGCGTCAATCCCACTGGGCTTCTTTAATGCAATGTTGTAGGGTAATGGCCGCATCAACGCACAAGTGTTTGGGCTGCGCGAATTGGAAAGAGCTAAGTAGTTGGAGTTGTTCAGCATCATTGGAAAGTTGTCTGGCAATGACTTTCTCCAAGACCTTGCCTGTGCACTCAAGCAGGGACACAGGGCGATAGGCCTTGGGGAGGGAGTAGTCTGCCTTGCCCAGCTTGGGGACGGGGATGACTTTGGCTTTGTTCCAAGGGTGCATGCTGTGGGTCATGCAGGCATTGAAAAGAGTGGTCAGTAGGGTGGAGTTGTGTGCATGTATCCACTTCAAGACGGTGTATGTGATGCCGGAGAGCCCTGGTGCCAATCGAGAGGAAGACTCCATCAGAGCCTCAGTAATCTCAGTATCAGTGATTGGTAGCCACAGGTGCTCCACCCTGTGATTGGTGTGCCAAATGGGGTTGGCCTCGATCAGATGTCTGTCAAAGAACTGATTTGTGAGGGTTGTGGCAACGTCATGGTTAGATGAGGTCATGGATCCATCAGGACAGGTGAGGGGAGGGAGGAAGGACTCCTGTCGCCCCTTATGCCACTTAGCTACATCCCAAAGGGAATGGTCCTCTAGAGTCAGCATATCATCAAAGTAGGAGCACTTGGCTTTGCGAATCGTGCGATGTAGGGCATGAGTGAATGTCTGATGTCTTGCAAGTGGGGTGCGTGCCAAGTGCTGTACAGCAGCTCAGCAATCAGCATTCCACCACCTCAAGGTTTTCGCCTGTTTTGATGTGTGAGGCCTAGGGCAAACTGCTATGTTAGTATTATGGATGATGTCATGGAGGTGATCTGCCCCTGCAACAGGGTCCTGCAGTAGCAAATGATCGAGGAGAGCCATGAACACCCTGAGCCAGCGCTCCCTGTCTTCTGAATGAGGGTTTCGCCAAGGTGTGAGGTGGAGGTCATGGGTGACATGTGATGTGGGTAGGGGAATGGTGAGGGACAGTGAGGCATGGTCTGAACTGTGGGATTGTGCGAAGGAGACAGAACATGCTGGAAATATGTTAGGTAAGTCGAGGAGGGTGCCGTTGCCAAACATGAGGTCAATGCACAAAGGGGCATTGCCATGCTTCTCCCAGGTGATGCTGTCAGGAAGCAAAAGGGACATGAGGTGGAGGTTGTCAGTGATATCAATGAGCTCTGCCACCCAATGTTACGGCTCTAGGGACCATTCACAGCATAAGACGGTTTGCAATAGTTCTATGAACTGTTGACAGTGTTAGACTGGTTGAGAGCTGACGGGCTTGGTCAGCAATGACAAAGGAATAGGTAACAGAGGTAAGGAGCGATGAAACGAGTATAGCTCCAGAGGACGCAACGATCCAGTGCATAATCCTGGATAGGACTAATGGGGAAAGGAGTCGATCACTACACGGCTGACAGTGATCGGTAGTGGGTGGACACGGGCCGACGAGCGGCGAGACGGGCCGGGGACCACCTTGAGTATGAATGCGATAGGGATAAGCTGAGTAGGAGGTCCAGGCCGGGGCACGCGATGATTACTGCTTTAGGACTAACTAGCAGTAGACGTCTTAGTTTATAGCACTAAGCAGGCGTATGAATGCTCTCAGCGACGAGCTGAGTGCGAGTGAGGTGAGGAGATGAGAGGGGAAGTCTTGAAGCAGACACTTAGGCTGGCACTAAGTGAAGAGGGACAAAGACAATGTAGATTGGGTACAAAGTCGAGCTTAGGGCTCAACTCTCTAGTCAGGCAGTCCTTAAATACAAGGAGTCCAGGTAACTACACTAGTAGGGTCTGAGTCACAACTAGTCCTAGTAGTAGTAGTATCAGTAGCATACAGTAGCTATCGTAGGGCACACAGTCACACATAGTATTGGTACTTGAAGCAGCGCGTATCAGTACATCAGGCAGGAGTCATCAGAGCGTAGGTGGCAGCGCACAGGCAAATACGTACAGTAATCAGTCTGAAGTAAGGCAGGGCAAAGGAGTAAGCATAGTGGAGTCAGCAGTCCACAGGACAGTAAAGGTAAAAAGTTCGTAACACCCAAGGGGAGGACCAGTGACCTCTGGGCAACCAGAGGGAGCTATGCATGTTGAAATCGCCTGAAAGGAGTGTTGGGATCTGTGAGTTGTCAGTGATGGAAAGGAGTGGATTAAGAAACGGTTGATGGTCCCAGACATGATGGTAAAAGTTCAAAAGAATGATCTTGAAGGAAGAATTCTTGGAGCGTATGCAAAGACCAAAGGAAGTATAAGTATGGAAAGAAGGGATAATGGAGAAATCGAAGTCGGGAAGGAGTGATTTGCATAGGTAAATGGCTACTCTAGGTCATGGTAAGTGTTTATCAATGTGTGCGGAGGGGGAGAACATGATCCAATCCAGGTGGCATATGGGCCCGCGAATGACAGACCCATTAGGATCTGTGTCGCTACACCCCAGGACTAATCTTAGCCATGGGACTTCCTGGATGAGGAGGATGTTAGAGGGGGAATGTTGAAGTAGGGTGGTGAGGATAGTGTGATGTCAGCTGACATTAATGGAGGAGATGTGAAGTGCACGTCATTGGGTGTGGGATAGTGAAGGTCGTTCAGTCATGAGGCAAGGTCTCATCATGGGGGGTATTGTCGTCAATGTGTGCTGCGTCGGAAAGGGCGAGTGACGCCTGTCATGATGCGGCATTGAAGGGGCATGCCAATGTGCCAGCCAAGTGGTTCGTGTTGACTTTGCACCCTTTTTTGACACACACAAAGCACATTATAGGGCAGTTGCAGGCAGATCCTTTATGACAATTGACGTTGGGGCAGGAGATATTGTGTGCATTAGTGGGGTGATCGCCTCTGCAACATGCACAGGCGACGTGATCCGCTGGTCGGGTGCAATGCTCTTCACTATGTCCAATCTTGCGACACCTAGTGCATACGAGGATGCATGAGTGATACTTCTCAGCTTTGACCCTTTTGCCAAACAGGGCAGGGGGAGTGTGTAGTACCATCTCAAGTGCTTGGCCATCCTCATCATGGAAGCCCCAAACGATGCTGCCATGTTCTTTGGTCCGCGAGGTGTCTGAGCCAATGTCCATCAGCCAATGAGGGTCGGCAAGGTTATGTTGCCCACGACAGACTGGAGCGTGTCATATTTCGTTGAGCAGGTCAGAAGGACTGTAAAAGACATCGTATTCGTCTCTGCAAGGTACTCTGTGGAAAACAACATTAGTGAAACCATCCCTGGGGATGGCCTTTGTATGGTGGCCTCCGAAAGGTCGTGCCATAACGTGTGTATATTTTTCCATGTCTGCAAACGTCTGCTTACCACCAAATGTATAGACCATGTTACGAGCACATCCCAGGCATCTGTCTGACCACCTTAAAGAAACAAGTTCAAAAGGTGCTTTGAGTTGAGTAAGTTCGGCACAAATGTCCTTGTAGATCTTTTGGGTATTGAGTTTGATCCAGTTGGGGTATGACGGGTGGCACACGTCCAGGACAATAACAAAGTCCAATCGCACTAGTTCTGTGGGGAGTGGTTTCTTGGCTTTAGAGGCTGAGGTGTAAGAGGGTTTTGTCGGGGGTGAGGAGGTCGGTGCAGGGCTCTTGGTTGTCTTCGTGTTGGTTGGGGCAGCTGTTGGTGGTGGGGAAGTTGATTTGTCTTTCCTCTTCCGCCCCTTCGAGACCATAGTCCAGGTCAGCAGTTTGTGTGCCGCTTCTGCCAGAGTTGGGCTGAAGGCAATAATTTCTTCAGGGTTGGAGGATGGTATGTTGGGCGAGGGTGCGGATGCTGGAGCTGGTGGCAGCATCTCGATTGCCGGCCATGATGGGGCATGCTCAGTGATGGGCTTCTGGGCAGGGACTGGGTTAGCGGCAGCATGTGCAGTGGTGGTTGGGGCGAAGCATGGCACGCCTGTGGTAGCGTGGAAGTGATCGTTGTCTTTGGCTGTGAACGGTGAGTAGACATTGATATCATGCTTGTGAGCATGTGCGAGGTAAAATTCGCAGAACTCAGACGCAAAGGACTTTGTGAGTTTCTCGTATGCCTTACCAGTTATACATTGATATGCATCAGAGATAATTCAGGACAAATCGCAATTATTGATCTCACTTATATGTTGTAACCAGGTCCGGGTGACCATAGGTCTGTCTTTCTGACCCATATCGTGTCCCATGGTCCAAGCGAGCGCAGCCATCATTTTGCAAGCCTGGGACTTGTAGTCAATGCGTGGGTTATCATAGTCCTGATCATAAAAGTCTGTGTCGATGAGTTTGTTAGTGTGTAGGTTCCAAATGTAGGTCCATGCCTGTTTGGCGACCTCCATCTGTTCGTCAAGGTTTTTCTCCTGAGCTTCAAGCTTGGTGAGGGCTTCCGGTGGTGGTGCTGGGGCTGGTGTGAAGTCGTTACTGAAATCCATGTATTCGTGGTTGTACGTTGTGTGCATCTTCTTGGCATATTCTGCCGACTCTATGGCTGCGGACTCAAGGCATGTAATGGTGGATGCCATTTGGGGGAGAAGGCTCATAAGTTCCATGATGCGCCAAAGGGCTGCACATGCATCGAAGTCATCTGGGTCATGGCGTTTGAGGACTGCTGGTTCACTTTGTTCCTGGACGGGATGTACCAGTAGAACATAGGCTGTGCTGATGGTGCTGGGAGTTTGGATGCCCATGCCAGGGGCTGTGCAGCGCTTCTTAGTTCGTGGCGTGGGTGGGTTCAAGTCATCTGCACTGGGGGCAAGGGCAAGGGTTAGTGAGTGGTGAAGGGTATTCTTCTCTCTTTCCTGCTCCTCCTGCA
The DNA here is from genome assembly GCA_003316435.1 of Russula virescens. Taxonomy (NCBI): domain Eukaryota; kingdom Fungi; phylum Basidiomycota; class Agaricomycetes; order Russulales; family Russulaceae; genus Russula; species Russula virescens. The sequence continues at coordinate 26,836 of QFEY01001638.1, forward strand.
GCTCTGCCTGGAAGCGAGCTAAGGCCTCCCAATGTTCTTGTTGGGCATTGAGCTTGTCCTGTTCGAGCTTCTTGCCTAGTTGACATTTGTATTCAACGAGGGAGGCAGCATGTTCTGCTCAGTTGCATTGCTTGAGGGTTTCTAGTTCGAAGTTAACTTGATCAATCGCTGCCTTCTGGAGCCCAGAGACTTGCTTGAAAACATAAGTGTCCTTGTCAAAAGACACTTCCGCTTCTTTCTGGGCTTCCAGACATCTATAGGTTAGTATGTTATCGATCTCCACTTGGGACCAGGCCAAAATGGTGTTGGAGATGGCTGCTTCTGTGAACTTGCTCTGTATGTAAACTTTGATGTCCTTACGTTTGTCCATCAGCCAGCTCTGGAGGCGATCCTCGAGGCCAGCTAGCTTGGCTAGTGCAATGTGCAAGTCATCTCCGCTCAGGAGGTCCTCGATCAGTCTGTCCTTGAGGATTATCTCCTGGCTTGCAGCCCAGTCGGAGACTTCTCTAGTTACCTGTCTGTTTGCCTCGTTGAGGAGGGATTCTTGCATGGCCCTGCGGTTGAGTTTGGTGGAATATTGGAAGTCATCTATGAGACCCTGAGGTTCTGGGGCTGTGACAGTGTGCATGCATCATGAGCAGTGGATGCGACAAGTGTTAGTATCCTCAGCAGTCCAGAGGAAGCCACAAATGTCATCTAGCAAGATACGTAATTAAGACAGTGAGTGGTTCTCATTGCCCAACAGGTTTTCAAACTGGTCTCAGATGTCGTCTGTGCCTGATTCTGTCTGTTGGGTGTGGAAGGCCTTCTGGATGGCATAGAGGTAGGTGAGCACCAAACATAGCCAGGTCTTGTGTTGCAGTGGGTTGGATTCATCCTCGAGATTGTCAGTCATGGATAGCAAGAACATTTGGGAATTGATGGTGAGAGTGCAGGCAATGTGCCCCTCTTCCCATTCACCGACATCAAGGGGATCGCTGAGAGCGTTGGTTTGGGGTGGGTTGGGGTTATTTATGATGTCGGTGAGGAGGGAGTCTAGTGGGGGAGGGGGGTTGTTCCGCACGGGAATAGGAAAAAGATGTGGGTTGTTGCCCATTGTAGAACATGTGGAGTGGGGAGGGTAAGGTGGGGAGGAGGTTGGGTTTGTGGTGGAAATGGTGAGGGGGTGAGTGTATTGTGTGGCAAGATGCAAGGGTGGTTTTTTTTTTTTTTTTTTTTTTTGGTGAACAGCAATAAATTGCAACAAAATTACCTACAAACAGGTAGTCTGTGTGTATCTAATCGAAGGTCATACATACAGTAGGAGTAAGTGCACAAGATAGAGAAGGCAGGTGTAGATAATCATCAGTGGGCAACGGTAGCAAGTTAAGGTGGGTCTGGCCTAGGAAGAGGACGAGCGAATGCCTTCATGTCAAGAAGTAAGTTAGAGAGTTGATGAGCACCCGTGATGTGAGAGAAGAGGTGAGCGATCGTTGGTGCATAACCCAGGTGGCGCCCTTTTGCCTCCCAGTCCCTGTCACAATTGTGGAGATAATGTGCAAGCGTCCAATCAGCCCTGCACCCCAGTTCAGGGCAGGTCAGAACGTCATCAGCACCCTGGTGGAAACATCGAGAGTAGGTGGAGTGAAAGGCATGACCAGTGATGAGTTGGAAGGCGGTGCACTGAACAGAGTGCCTCACTATGCGCAGCAGAGTGGAGACCCACAGGTGGAGACAGGTAGTGGGAGGGTCTTGGAGGGGGGCATATTGCCAGCGCAAATCTGTCCGACCAGGAGGCACAAAGTCCACAGCCCACTCATCGTGTAAAATAGATAAGGGTGTGAGGGTGACAGGGTTGGGGGTCGTGGCTTTGAGTTGGGAGAAGATGTGAAAGGATGGAAGGTGCCAGCCATGGCCATGCCACCGCCAGGGCTTCTTGAAGCAGTATCCCCGTGCAGTGAACCCCTGGGGGAGGTCCGAGAACAGGGTACCAAGCACCTGGGGTGCAAGGGTGGTTGAGTCTGTCAAAGGCCCTAGGTCTGCAACACAATCTCCTAGGGATGGTGGTGGTATGTGTCCCCTCTTCTCTTGTTCCTCAAGTGTCAGAGTCTATCAGTTGTTTGCCTAGCTTCTCTCCCTCAAGACTCTGCCTAGTCTACCTGCTTAAAGGCACAGGTGTATACTGCTTAAGCTTGAGCATTAAGCAAGCACATCCTTAGCTGCACTACTGCAAGAGAATTGAGCCGTTCTCCTATATGTCTCATTCCTCTGCACTTGTGTATACAAGCTACACTACTTGGAAGGTTTAATTGTCTGCACTTGTTCACATTGAACCGCCCAACTTGTGTTATCTCAGAGAGATCGAAGAGCAGTGTCTATCTGCTCTTCTCACTCTCTGATAGCTTGCTAGGTCCACTTGACCTTGCTCTTGCAAGCTCCCAGTCTAAGGCCCACTACAGCCTTAACAAAGGTAGAAGGACCACAGGTCCTTGTCAGCTCCCTTAGGAGCCAATGCAATTACATTCACCATGTCACAGGTACGATGTTCGTGTACCACGTGATTGTATTTGTACGTTACGACTCGGACTGATATGATAAGGTTTGGATTGATTGGGACTGATAACGTCTAGTAGTACGTATCCTAGCTATCAGCACCCTGTTTCATTTTTGTTACGCGTCCCCCATTTCTGCCTCGTTTCCTACGATTCCTTTTCTGTCTTGCGCCCGAGGATCACTTGTACTAGTAGTGGCGTTACCGCCTGCCTATAAATAGGCCATCGCGATGTTGGGACTCACCAAGTTGAGTCTCCTGTCGCAATACAGTTGACTTGCCCCCTTTTCTCATTTCCCTCTCTGAGTGGCAGCACCTTTCATTCTCTAAGGCGGCTTGCGGTAACTCGACTCGTCCATAAGCTCTGGAGTACCTCCTTGGTTGGCAATACGGTCATCATCGTGACCTAGGCCTCTATACCATCTGCTGTGTATTCCTCGTCTCTCATCCAAACCGACCATCTTTCCTACGTTTCTGAGTCTTAGTGTCCGATCGTCCAATACTCGTACCACCATCCCGTGGACAAATCCCTTGGCGGTGACATTAGACTCAACTTTGTTACTTCACCACGGCGTCTACAATCAAAGGAAAAGGGGCAGGGCCATCATCGGAGCCCACACATCTCACACAAGAAGAAGCCCTTCGAGCAATACCAAACCAACGAGTCTTCCGACATCAACCGAAGAGAGGAAAACCTTTCAACTTCTTTGCAGACAATCGAGACGGACATTTCAATCGCCAAAGCAGAGCAGTCGCGTACGTCAACGGAGCGTGGAGGTGGATCGAACCTTCACCAAGCAATCGAGATCTCTGGGTGGTAGGACCACTAGCAAACAAAGTAGAGCAATACAACGATACAGCAGAATCCGTCCAAGCCCTTGCTGAATACCGAGAGGCCAAACTAGCACCAGGAGACAGCGTCTTTGAAGATGACAAGGAACCAGAACCTGAATCGGAAAGTGTCACATCAATCGAGGAACCACCCACTATTCGAAACCAACCTATTCCTCGCAATATTATTGCTGAATTGTCTCAAATGTCGACACGAACAGAAACCCACGTAGCCACATCATCTGAACAAGACGCGGCCATTGCAGATATAGCTTCTGCCCGCGCACAACGAGCCCTATTGAGAGGACTCAAACAACGTCTCAACCCCGGAGGAAATCCACCAGGAGGATCTGGCGGAGGAAATGGAGGAAATCCCGGAGGAGAAGGTCCACCCGGAGGACCAGGAGGCCCTGGAGGAGGAGGACCTCAAGCTTATGTTCCTGTTGCACAAGCAAACAACATAAAAGCCATGGGACAACTCCCTCAAATGTTCTACGGAGACCCTCGCCAAGCCAAAAACTTCATCGAAGAGGTGAAGGCTTATCTGCGAGTTAACAGTGACATTGCAGGATACGACTCCCCTATCAAGAAGATTGCTTTCACTCTCACTCTTATGAAGGGACCTGAAGTATCAACATGGGCTAAAACCGTAGGAGAATGGGTGGACTCCTTAAACCCTACAACCGACAATTATCCAGCCATGTGGACAGGCTTCCTCGAATTATTCCTAGACCAATTTGCGGATTCCACCGAAGCAGAAGAAGCCCTCTCACAACTCGGCAAATTGAATCTTGACTTCCAGAAACCCAATCTGTTCTTCGGACAATTTGAAGATCTGGTGGTGAAAGCAGGGTTCAGTATTCAGCACCCCGAAACCCTGCAAATCCTCCTGAGGAGGTTACCCGCATGGTTCTTACTCAAGACATGCGATCTGGTAAAACCCAACACATATACCGAAGCAAAGGAGAAAATCACCCAAATCATTAAGACGAAGCAAGCAGTGGACGCGATTCTACAGAAAGCTGTCACTGGGTTCACCAATTTCCCGTTCAATCGACCACCACGTAACGATCTCCCTACTTATAACCAAAACAATTATCGACCCCCTGGTCATAACTATACGGGAAACTGGAGGCCCCCTGCTCAATCCCAATTGTCCCAGTTCAATACTAGTACGGCTCCTCAATGGATGAAAGACTACCGAGGAGTGCCGATGGACATTGGGAGAACAAGAGGAGGATGTGGAGGTCGCGGCCGAGGAAACTATTGAGGAAATTTCCACGGCAACTTTCAAAATAACAGTTGAGGAGGGTTTGGCAACAATGTCGCCTCCACTCCTACCAACAACCTGGGTAACGCGTGTTTTAATTGCGGTCAAGTAGGACACTATGCCAGGAATTGTCCCCAGAAACGTCAACAAAGGCAATACGCGAATCTCGTAGATTTCGATGGATTCGCTGAAGAACCTGTTTCGCAATACAAACCATCCTCTGTCGCCACCTCTTCCTATGCCCCGAGCTCCTATGCAGCCACTCCAGCATCGTTTCGATCTCCACCAACTTCGTATGCCCCTTCGGAAGCTACTATTGCCGAACCAGAGGATCGAATCAATCGCCTCTACTCAGAATTGAGCAATCTATCGAATGATGAGAAGATGACGATGGCAGGAAAAATGGGAGTAGCTGAGGATTTTTCCACCGCCTAATCAGATCGGCACTGATTAGGCAGAATAGTGACGCACCTGTATATATGTCTGCTCGGAAATCCATGACTTTGAGAGCCTTTATACATTCCGCCACAAAAAGAGCCGAAACTATAGCCCTAGTTGACTCAGGAGCTACCGAAAATTTCTTTAACCTCCAATACACCCAGTCTTTGCATCTCCCTATCAAACAACTCAATAATCCACGACCGTTATACAATGTAGATGGGACAGAAAACAAAAGTGGAGAGCTACGTCACTACACGGACCTATCAGTTCAAACTGGGAGCAGGAGGATCAATATGAGATTCTTCCTTACCGATTTAGGAGAACACAAAGCGATTCTAGGATACCCTTGGTTCGCAGCAATGCAACCCAAAATAGATTGGGCCAGGGGATGGATCGACTCATCCCAGTTACCTATCATCCTGCGAGCCCCAGATGCTGCTAAAGCACGATTCCTACCCCGACAAATTAATCGACCACGACCCATACATCGAGATCAATACTATATCGGTCGAGTTACAATCCACACTGGGGTTCAAGATGACATGGACTTATCAAAAATCCCTACAAGATATCATCGTCATGCAAGGGTCTTTAGCGAACAAGCGTCACAAAGACTTCCCCAACACACTGTATGGGATCATGCCATCGAACTACTCCCTGGAGCCCCAGCAACACTCCCAGGTCGACTCTTACCACTTACCCAAGAAGAGATAAAAGAGACCTACAAATTCGTAGCCGAACACCTTAAACGAGGCACAATCCAACCGGGCGTAGGGCCATATTGCGCAAACTTCTTCTACATCAAAAAGAAAGATGGCAAACTACGCCCCGTCCAAGATTATCATCCAGTCAATAAATGGACTAAAAAGGATCGAAATGTATCCCCCTTAATTTCTCAAACCATCGACCGACTCAGTGGATGTACGCTATTCACAAAGTTCGACATACGATGGGGATATAACAATATTCGGATCAAAGAGGGCGACGAATGGAAAGCCGCATTCCTTACCCCTGAAGGCCTATTCGAACCAACAGTCATGTTTTTCAGACTTACCAACTCCCCAGCCACATTCCAACGAATGATGAACACAATATTCCGACCCGAACTAGCACAACAATGGTTATCCATTTATATGGATGATATCCTAGTTCACACAAAACGACGCGACGGAGAAACCGAAGAACAGCACCGAAAACGTCATGAGGAATACGTCCATATCGTCTTAGATCGATTAGAACAACACGATCTATACCTCAAACCAGAAAAATGCGAATTCGAACGCGACGAAATCGAATACCTTGGTGCCATCATTGGAAAAGGAAAGGTGAAAATGGACCCAAAGAAGATAGAATCGGTCAAAAACTATCCAGCTCCCACCACACCAACGGAAATACGCAAATTCCTTGGATTCACAGGATATTACCAATACTTCATCCAAGGATATTCTAAAATAGCCAGACCTCTACTCGATCTCACAAAGAAAGCGGCAACATGGCACTGGGGAAAAGAACAGCAAAATGCCTTTGAAAAACTAAAGAATCAAATGTCAAAGGCTCCAGTACTTCACCAACCAGACTTTTCAAAGCGATTCTACCTTCAATGCGATGCATCGGCATATGGCATGGGAGCCATACTCTCGCAAGAGGGAGAAAACGAATCACCCTCACTCCAAAAACGCGAAAAACCAGCCCTCCATCCAATTGCCTACTACTCAGCTACATTTACCTCCGCAGAACGAAACTATGACATCTATGAACGAGAACTACTCGCCATCATGAAAGCCCTGGCACACTGGAGACGATATCTTGGATGGACGCAAGAACCCTTCATCATCCAAACTGACCACGCCAATTTACAATACTGGAAATCCCCACGAAACCTCAATCGCCGCACTGCAAGATGGCACGCAGACCTACTAGACTATGATTACATCATCGAATACATTCCAGGGAAAGACAACATAGCAGCTGATGCACTATCTAGACCTCCTGGACAAGATCATGGCCAAGACGATAATCAAAACGTGATCATCTTCCCGCCAACACGATGCAGAGCAGCTGATCTACGAGAGAACCCAAAACTACCGATTCCAGAAAATGATGATAGGGTCAAGAAACTTCTGATGCGCCTCTATCACGATGATCCATCAGCTGGACATCCAGGTCGCGACGAAACCATCAGACAAATTCAAAAGAATTACACATGGCCTCACATGAGACAATGGATCAAAGAATACATCAAGGGATGCGCAAACTGTCAACAAAACAAGAACCTGACCCACAAGAAATCCGTACCCCTTTTTAAAATCGACACCACCCTCATGACACGCCCCTTTGAACAAATCGCTATGGATCTGATCACCGGATTACCTACGCATAAAGGATATGATGCCATTCTCACGATTGTAGACCACAGGTGTTCTCGGGCTGCTATCTTCTTACCTTGCTCGACAAAAATCACTGGCCCTGGTGTAGCTTCGCTCTATCTGGAACATCTATTCCCTTGGTTTGGACTTCCCTCACGAATTATCAGTGATCGAGACCCTCGCTTCACATCTAGCTTCGCTAAAGGACTCACTCAGAAGCTCGGAATCTCTCAGAATATTTCCACCGCCTTCCACCCTCAAACCGATGGATTATCCGAAAGAAAGAACCAATGGATAGAACAATACCTCCGTACCATTACTTCGAATCATCCAGAAGAGTGGAGTGACTGGCTGACACTTGCTACGGCAGTACACAACAATCGAGAAAACAGCACACTGAAACAAACGCCGAATCAAATCCTCTTTGGGCACGACGCCCGCCTACTACCGGATCATATGACTCCCGGCGTCAATCAACTAGTAGAAGAAAGACTCGACGCCTTACGAGAAGGACAAAAGGCCGCTACTCGATCAATTAATCAAGCGGCCAGAACATCCCCTATCACAGAACCCCTGTTTCAGAAACATGCCAAAGTCTGGCTCGACAGCAAAAACTTACGGTTCCCCTATCAGAAGACGAAATTACTACCGAAACGATACGGTCCCTTCGAAATCACGGAAGTGATCTCCCCGATAGTCTATCGTCTTGCGCTCCCTGCTAGTTGGAACATCCATAACGTCTTCCATGCCTCCCTCCTTACTCCTTATGTCGAAACGGACTCTCACGGCCCCAACTACACGCGGCCACCCCCAGACCTGATTGATAACGAAGAAGAATACGAAGTGGAGCAGATAAGAAGCCACAGACGTCATGGACGGTCAAGAACACTACAATACCTTATCAAGTGGAAAGGATACCCTGAAAGCGACAATACTTGGGAACCTGCCGCTCAAGTTCATGCCCCGAAACTTGTCAAAGAATATCACAAGCGTCACCCCCTTTCAGCTATAAAAAGACTACAGATTTCGCTAGCAAAACTCCAACTCCCCACTTCACCACTCCCGTCTTTTACCACACTACATTCTACGACATGTCCGGTACTCGCGCCATCTCACCTACCGTCTCCCAAACCTGCGACGTCTCTGCTACCCCCTCCGTTCACTCCAACTCTAGTTCCGAGAGCGATCTCGACCCCCGCGAAGTCATGCTCATCGACGATGCAGCCCCAGGCGTCGAAGAAGCCCTCGCTCAATTCCAACTTGAGCAAGCCGAAAAGGTCGAACGATCCAGAGAAGCACTGGCCCACTTCCACGAACAACGAGAGAAGGAAAGTTTTTGGTCAGCTCTCTCTTCTCCAGCCCCCATCCCAGTTCCTCCGCGCACCGAATGCGCTCTCCATCCTCCCCAAGTCGCCCTCCACCCGTTCTGCGAGCATGGGCCCGCTTTGTCACCCGAAGAGGTCGCTCAGGGGCGGCTCTCTCCCTCCACCACTCGCAACGTCCTCTCCTCCCACCACGCCGATAAGCTGTTGCGACCCATGTTGGTCGCAATGTGTAAGGCCCTGGCTAACACTATCGATGGCTGCCAAGAAAGGTTCGACCATCAGCTCGCTCTTTTAAGGAGAACATCGAAACCCTGGAACTGGAGAACGCCTCGTACAAGTGTAAGTACGATGAAACTCCTGTCGGATACGAGGAAAACGATGGCCACATTACGCAAGAGATCCCTATCGGCAACGGGGTCTATCGTTTCCCGCGTTGGGTCAAGCGTCTCCCCAATGGCAAAGTCGCCATGCTCCACCAAGATGCCACCCAAGACGACGACCCCTATGTGGTCGACCTACTCGCCCCCTACGATGCCACTCCTGAAGAGCCAGCCAAACCCCTCGCTCCCTGGTTCCGTCGCACCATCACAGGTCCTATCGCGACCTACCAAGTCCTCCACAACGAGGTGGAGGCTCTCTTCGACTGGGGACACCTGGCAGAAGTGGAGCGTCTTAGGGGCCTCGCCCAGCAGCAAGTTATGCTGTGCACTAGGATCGAAGAACTCGAGGCCGACGCAGATGGGTTGCGCATGCAGCGCGAAGCATGCAAAGGTAGGCTGTTGTTGGCCCGCACCCAGCAAAAGGTCGGGCACCTGGAAGGGCGATATACGCCTTACCCGGCGACCCGCCCTGGTGGTTGGCGTCGCACCAAGAAGCCTCAATTCTCGCAGGGGCTTGACGACTAGCGGGAGGGTCATGTCACAGGTACGATGTTTGTGTACCGCATGATTGTATTTGTACGTTACGACTTGGACTGATATGATAAGGTTTGGATTGATTGGGACTGATAACGTCTAGTAGTACGTATCCTAGCTATCAGCACCCTGTTTCATTTTTGTTACGCGTCCCCCATTTCTGCCTCGTTTCCTACGATTCCTTTTCTGTCTTGCGCCCGAGGATCACTTGTACTAGTAGTGGCGTTACCGCCTGCCTATAAATAGGCCATCGCGATGTTGGGACTCACCAAGTTGAGTCTCCTGTCGCAATACAGTTGACTTGCCCCCTTTTCTCATTTCCCTCTCTGAGTGGCAGCGCCTTTCATTCTCTAAGGTGGCTTGCGGTAACTCGACTCGTCCATAAGCTCTGGAGTACCTCCTTGGTTGGCAATATGGTCATCATCATGACCTAGGCCTCTATACCATCTGCTGTGTATTCCTTGTCTCTCATCCAAACCGACCGTCTTTCCTACGTTTCCGAGTCTTAGTGTCCGATCGTCCAATACTCGTACCACCATCCCGTGGACGAATCCCTTGGCGGTGACACACCACATGTGCACTGTAGCCCAATCCCTAGCCCAGGAAGACGAAACCCTCATCATGCACCTGGGAAGAACACAAAAAGGGATTGAACATGAGCAAGTTAAAGTTATGCAAGAAATGGGTGAATGGGTCCAGAAAACCACAATCACACAACAGATGGCTGAAAGGGCTCACAACACGGAACACGTCAACACAGAACAAACAATCCCCACAGAATATCAATGGCACAGAAAGGTTTTTTCTGAAGAAGAGGCAAAATGATTCCCACTGGTCCAACAATTTGACCACTGTATCATCCTCCATGCCAACACACCAGAAACCATTAATTGCAAAGTCTACCCCCAGTCTAGAGAAGTGGCAAAGGCTCAGGATAAATACATTGATGAAAACCTTAAGAAAGGTTTTATCAGCCCCTCAGACTCCAGCTACAGTTTCCCTTCATTCACAGTGCTCAAGAAAGATGGGACACATTGATTTGTGGTCAACTATCAGTTGCTGAATAAACATATGGAACCAGATGTTACCCCATTGCCTCACATCCAGACAATTATCAAGAAAATGGCCAAAATGGAACTCTTCACCAAATTCAATGTAAGGGAAGGGTATCACAACATCCAAATCATGCCAGGAGATCAGTGGAAAACAGCCTTTAAAATGCTTCAGGGATTATTCGAGTTCAATGTCATGTCTTTTGGACTATGTAATGTGCCAGCGACATTTTTGAGGTTTATTGTGTGGGTAGTAGCCCCATTACACAAGAAGTACCCAAAGAACTTCACACATTATATGGATGACTTACTAGTAGCAACCTTAAAGCAAGACTGGAAATTACATCACCAAATCGTCCATAAACTACTGATACTATTGGAGGAAGCTTCACTGTTCCTCAAACCATCAAAATATGCATTTGAACAAGAGGAAGTCAATTTCCTAGGGGTACATCTAGGACATGGGCAAGTCACCATTGACCCATCAAAGGTAGCCAGTATTCGAGATTGGCCTGAACAATTGTCCTCCATAAAGGAAGTACACAGCACATTGGGCGTACTTGGATTTTAACAACCCTTCATCCCTGATTTTGCCACCATTGCCCAACCTCTCACTAACCTACTCAAGAAGGACACACTGTTTGTCTTTACTGATGCATGCCACAAAGCCATCTGCACACTCAAACATATTGTCACCTCCTCACCTGTCCTTGCTGCACCTGATCAGGACAGGCAGTTCATCCTTGAAGTAGATGCCTCACAATACGCAACAGGCACCATTCTCTATCAGGCTGACACTAATCAGAAGGACAGGTGGAACTGCCCCATTTTGCAGCCATGTGGCTACTACTCTCACACCTTCAGTGCAATGGAACAACACCACCCCATCTATGATCAAGAATATCTGGCCATGGTAAAAGGTCTACAACACTGGGATTACCTCCTGAAAAATACCACCATACCAGTACTCATCCTCACAGATCACAAGAATTTAGAATACCACAGGGAACCCCACCAAATCAGCAATCAAATCAATGGTTACAACCAGGAAATGAATGAATACCATGTAAAGATCTGTTACAAGCCAGGGAGCACTAATCATGCTGATGCTCTCTCCTGATGCCCTGACTACAGACCAGACACTTCCTTAGAAGAGGAGGTCATTTCTTTACCTGAAGAATTTTTCATGCCCCCAGGTGTACCCATTGTGGAGGTCATTTGCCCCCATCAGATTCACACCCTCTGACTTGATGACCCTCTTGGGCTGGAGAGCACTGTCCACTCTGTGGATCAGGCCAGCATTAGGGTCATGGATGTGGAGGATAACAATCTGGTGATCGACAGACCTCCTTACCATGATATGTTAACTGCTTCTGACTTGGAAACCACAGTCATTCAACAACAGTCCCTCAAACCTGACACATTGTCTAGGTGGCAGCACACCCACCAACTCAAGGAATGTTCGGGAGGTCTCTGGTGGAAGGGGACAGCCTTGGTTATCATGGGAGATGACCACCTTAAGCAGGGGGTGACACAACTTTTTCATGAATCTACCACCACAGGTCACCCCAGGATTATCAAAACCACAGAACTTGTCAGCAAACACTACTGGTGGCCAGGCATGTGAGATTTTATTACACATTACATCCAGGGATGTGCAGCCTGCCAAATGAACAAAGTTAACACCCATCCCTCACACCCCCAGATATCACCAATCACACCAACCCTGAATGCCCTACCATTCCAAACTATTGCACTCAATTTCATCATTAAACTCCCCCCATCCCAAGGTTTCAACAGCATTCTGACCATCACAGACCACGATTGCAGCAAAGCCACAATACTTATTCCCTGCCACAAGACAATCAACACAATAGGTACCACAGCACTCTATATGAAACATGTGTTTCCACACTACAGCATTCCCCAGAAAGTCATATCAGATAGGGATCCCTGCTTCACATCAGCATCCACCAAGGAACTTTGTTACCTCCTTGGGATCCAGCAGAACATCAGCACAGCATACCACCCTCAAACTGATGGACAGAGTGAACGAACCAATCAAAGCCTAGAGCAATATCTTTGGTTCTACTGCAGAAACCAACAGGATCAATGGGCTACCTGGCTACCAATGGCACAATACACTTGGAACTTGTGGCCATCAAGCACAACAAGGCAAACACTGTATAACCTACTTCTCGGATATATGCCATTGGCCCATCAACCAATATGAGCAGTGCAACTCCCAAGTATTGCAGACTGACTCCAATGCATCAAGAAAGCAAGGATTGCCACCCAAGAGGTGATGAGTAAAGCACAAGACTGGCTCATCAAAGGACTGACAAGGTTTAAATGTCACGGACAGACTCTTGGTATGTTCAGAAGGACAGCCTATGTGAAAATTTTACTATATGCATTCTGATCCATTCGAGCTACTGTACAAACTGGTATGTCTTTATAAGGCTCCCTGGATCGCCTGAGGACCCATGTACTATTTGCTGTGTCTATGACTTGCTCTAACTCATCCCTGATGTATACTGTACTTGTGGGCAGTGTCCCAGCATGGTTCCAGACCCTAGGATCGGTACTTGTAGTATTACGATCCCCCTGTATTTAAGAAGACCTTGATACGAAGTTGAGCCCTAAGCTCAACTTAATTCTCAACTTGCAGCTTCTTCACACCGTCTGCTTAGAGGATAAGGGATCGCCACATGTTCTATCCCGTCTCCTCTCACCAATTGTGTGACAGAGTCTTTCAGTTGCTCGTCTAGCTTCACTCCTTCAAGACTCTACCTAGTCTACCTGCTTAAAGGCACAGGTGTACACCGCTTAAGCTTGAGCGTTAAGCAAGCACGTCCTTAGCTGCACTATTGCAAGGGAATTGAGCTGTCCTCTTATACGTCTCATTCCTCTGCACTTGTGTATACAAGCTACACTACTTGAAAGGTTTAATCGTCCATACTCGTTCACATTAAACCTCCCAACTTGTGTCCTGCACACCAGTGCTGGGTGGATTGTTGATAGCGATCTACATTCCCCATCGCACTTGTGTCTCAGAGGTTCAAAGAGCGAGTGTGACTACTCACTCTTCTACCTCTGATAGCTTGCTAGGTCCGCTTGACCTCGTTCTTGCAAGCTCTCTAGTCCAAGGCCCACTGTAGCCTTAACATTAAACCATATCAAGAAGGGGATAAAGTCTGGTTAGAAGGAACAAATCTCAAAATACCATATGAAACACAGAAACTGTCACCAAAGCAGTACGGACCTTTTGAGGTAGCTGCCAAGATTTCCAACATTGCATATCAATTGAAGCTCCCAGAGACATGGAAGATACATTCCACATTCCATGCCTCTCTTCTCACACCTTACAAAGAAACCGAGGCCCATGGAAAGAACTTCCTAGAGCCACCACCCAACACCATCAAAGGCAAACAAGAATGGGAGGTTGAAAAGATCCTCAGAGAACAGACATACAGATGCAAAAAGCAAGATCTCATCAGATGGAAGGGCTACTTGCCAGCACATGATTCTTGGATATCTGATTCCAACGTCCACACTCCAGACCTCATCACTGAATATCATGCATCAAAGAAGGACCCATCAATGACCCCTAGCCAAAAGACCTCAAGGAAGAAAGAAATTCAAGCAGAGCTTAAACTCAGGGTCAGAAAGTTATAAAAACCCTAGAAGTCGATGCAGAGACTCCAGCAGCAACTTCCCCCACTTCCCTTCACTCCCATCTTACCCAGTTGTCTATGTCCACCCCCCATCTCTTTGTTGTCAACATCAATGCCATTCCCGACACACTGTCAGCACCACAGCAATCGCCCATCTCAGTCTCAACCACCTCCCCCACATCACCTGCCCCACCCAGTGGAGCTCGAGTCAATCCACAACCAAATGCAGAGGGCATTGAACCTCTGGATAGCAGCAAGTATCAGGTTGCAAATGATGCTGATGACCCTGCTCACTGCACCCCAGAATGCATTGCCACCATCTGGAAGATGTGCTGTGCCACCGAGGCATACTACGAGGCTGTTGGTGAGTACCCCAAGACCCTTACAGGCAAGGCAGAGGCCTCCTGCCATGCCATTGGCTGTTGTAACTCCCCTCCCAACTACTGGGAGATGGAACCAGCCAAGAGGCAGGGTCTACTTTACCAACATCTCCTTGCCCCCTTCCTTGCCCCCATGCTACTGGTCAAGGAACCATTCTACCTTCACTGTGAACGACTCAAGGCCATCGCAGCCCAACCTGAGTCCCCCACCATTCCCATCCATACCCTCCTTAAACGTATCAGAGGGCCAGCACCCATGACAGTTGAGGAAGAAGAGGAAGACACCGTGCAGATCACAGCAGCAGAAGAAGGACAAGCCTCCGGAGTGGCCAGAGATGATCAATTACCAGCAGTGGGTGATGCCGGAGGTATTCCAAGAGCCATTGAGGATGCCTCAATGGGAGATCAATCCCCCAATGAGACTGGGCTGCAGTTGAGGCTCTGGGCCAAGGGCTGGGGTGAGTACGACCCAGCTAACCCTCAGGCCTACCTGGTTATGTACAAGACTGGGCCACATGAGATGCATGTGGCACGCTGGACCAGGACCATCATCAATGGCAATGAGACCTAGATCGAGGGCATGGAGGGGTACAGAGGTAGGGTGTATCATTGTCAACTCAGGGCTCACCCCTACCCTGCACCCAACTTCCAGAACAATCATCAGTTTCATGACAACCATCTCTCTATCCTCCACCCCACTCATGCCAGCTGCTGCCTCGTTGACCATGCCCTCACACAGCTCACTGACCCAGGGCTGGCAGCAGATGTATAAAGGCTTCATATGGCCACAAATGCCCTTATGACTCTATGGGCTGAACATGCTTGCCTTTTTACACACGAGCAGATCCTCGAGCACCAGCTCACCACCACTTCCAGGTACTTGGCTAATGCTTAAGCCCCCAGTCACCTTGTCACCCAGGTCATCCAGTTTGCACCAGAAGTGGAAGAGGCAGCCATCACCCATGCCCAACCCCGCTCCCCCACCCTGCTCCACACCCATGTCCGCACTGTCACCACACAACCTTCCCCATCCTCCGATGGGTCATCTACTGCCCCCATCGCCCTTGCCTCTCACCAGGCATGTCGTATCCCACCTCTCACCACTAGCCAGGGCCCTCCAGATGGGCAGTTTACCACTGCCCTGGGGCCACCCAACCTCTTTACCCATCAACAAGCAAAATACTTGTCTTGCCCATGGTGCCTTGGGTTTCACCACGAGGGCCTCCCTGCATGCAGTGGCAACAACTGCTGTACCTGGTGCTCTGAGCAGGGACATTGGTCAGCCAATTGCACTACACCCCATGATCTCTGCCAGGATATCTGTTGGGTCTCAAGCGGCCATATTCATTACCAGGATGACTGCCTTTCAACAGATTTTGTGCAGGCCTCCATGATGACAGAGCCCACTTACAACTCTCATGGCAGTACAGCTGACATTGACTGGAACCCCTTCTCCAACCACTCCAACTAAGGTTGGATTGTGTGGTAGCAATCCCTTAGGGTGGGCATACTGTTATGAATGCCCAACTTTTTTCTTTTCTCCTTTACCTCATTCTGCTTGCACTTATCGTCTCCTGCTTACTTTATCCTGTTGAGTTAGCTATTACATATTATCCTTCCATTCCACCGTATGACTCATGTTAACAGCCTCACTTCTGATGACTCATTCTGACTCCTCCATTTCTACACATAGCTTCTCTGATTCCATCATGTTCTCTGTGATTCCATCTGACTCCCTTGATGTCTTGGCATGATTGATGTGGCTGTTGTATGTACTATTATTAGGATATGACTCCTTTGTACAGCCTCATCTAGTTAGGTATATAAGGAGTGCCCTAGGTAGCTTGTAACCCTAGACCTGTCTTAGTTACCTTCCTGCAACTCAGTTGTTATATCCTCTTCTCTCTCCCAGTTCTAAGACTTAGAGGCACCCTTCCTTGAAGGCCCCTCTTCTGCTATACTAGTGCACTCGTCGTTGCACTAAGTGAGTTGCCCTTGCAGTGATAGACTAAGGTCTACAACTCATCTACTTGCACCAACCAGGACAGGGGTTGGTAGCTTGCTGTCAGTATGGGCCAGTTCCTTTAAGCAATAGGCAACACTGTCAGGCTCACCTGAGTGACATACCTTTTGAGGTAGTACCAGGGACATCACTACAGTCATCACCATCCACCTCCATTATACACCTTGAGCCTCCCCTCTCAAGATGTTATCAAGCCAACAAGAAGTCATCTTGTTTGGGGTATTCCAGGACAAGACTCCTTCTTGTTGCCAGTTATCATCTCTATCACTGTCAGTTGTGCCTGCATGCACAACACAGCTCAGGTCAAGCACAGAAGCCCACAGGAGCTTTACAAAGAAGGTGATAGTTATGCTAGTTCAGGCTTGTTGGGAAAGGTGGTCATGGGGCATGTCATCGATGGTTGAGGTATGACAGTTGGGGGGCTTTAAGCAGCATTGCACACCATGTATTGCTCACTTCCTTATATCTGAGGTCATAGCAGATGTTAGCCTTTGCACGGTTACATATATGGGCTCAAAGTTGCTTGAAGTGTGCAGTTGTGGTTGAAAATTGTGTGCAAGGCACCAGCTGAGTCAGCTGCTCAAGCTAAGCTGTAATCTAGCTGGAGAAAGCTGGCATTTTTACTGGCTTGGCTCAGCTTGGCTCAGTGAATCTGAACCAAGGGCTTGGCTCAGCCCAGCATACAAACCAAGCCAGCTCAGGTGGCTTGGCTTCAGCTTGGCTCCAGCTACATGAGCTGCTGCAACACTAACCTGGTGCAGTATGTTAAAAATAACCCATGGTGTCACCTGTGCAGATCCTTAATGAGGGCTGACATCCAAGTTTGGAATTTGAATGACAGTTCACAGCAGTCGGATCGATCCGCATTTCTAAACTTGGCTTGAAACTCCGCAGAAGCATCGCCGTAGATGTAGCTGAAACCCCGTCTTTGGGGTGGTGATGCCATTTTGCTCCACACCTCCAACTAACCCAGACTGGCTCCGCTTGACACCCGAAAACCTTCTATTTCCACACTCTGTTCCAAACTCCGACACCCCCTCTCAGCTAGGGGAAGAGGGGGTTTCCGAATGCCTGGCTTGCTCGAAAGGCAGCCTATGCCACTGGAATCCCACAGTGGTCAGCTGCCTCGAAGCCGTGGGAACGTAACCGCATTAAGTTATATAAACCAGCACTTCTCTGCGCCGCCTTCGAGTCTCTCTGTTCCCCGTTTTACTCGGGATGACTTCACCACCCGAGTATCGCTTTACTCGGAAAATGAACTCTAAGGGCCAGTTTTTCCAAGACCAAGCTATAGCTCTAATAGCCGCTTGCCGACGCTTTACCCGGGCCGGAGTGCAAAGTTTCGAGCAAAATGACCAGTTGACTATGTGACTACTTCGCATTATCTCTATTCATATCCCTTACTGACTGTTTATAAAGAGTGCTACAAGCATGCGATAGTGCACTCTTAGACGCTGCTAAGGCAGGCAGCTCCTCCAGTAAACAAATTGACAAAATCATCGCTGCAGCAATTCGTAAATTGTGCGATTATGAAAAAACCTATGATCCGTAATTTCAGATCTTTAGGGGTATGGAAACAGTATCTCTGACTCTTGAATAGCAACATGAATGCGAATAGCAACGAGAGTGTCAAGATTCTCATGCATAAAGCTGAGACTAAAGATAAAGCTAGAGATCAAGCGCCGAAACCGAAGGTCAACAAGCTGCTGGGTTCCGTCCGTGTAGTCTTGCACACCCATCTCACCACTCCGCACTGATGTCGTTGCCATTTCCAGACTACTGACGCGTCGATAGTTGATTTCCATCTTATGGCGTCTCTTACTCAGACTCATCCTACGGCAGTTGTGAAACGTAAGCACCCAACTCACTAATGTCATCCTTGATATTGATTCTTTCGATAGTATGGCTCACTCGACCAACAAACCCGCATCAAATCCTTTGGAAGCTGATTCGTTTGGGATTCCCGAATTCCCCCCTCAAAACCAACCTCAACATTTACCAGAGTCTTCCTTCTGTATCGCAGAATGCAGGCCAGGAGTTCGCCCCCTTGTATGAACTCAATTGGCAGAATATGCCCCCAACATACTATCTCCTCACCAATGGCCCTGGTCGGTTATTTTTCAGATGTGCTGATCAGGATCGGCGAGAGCGGGTCATGGACAACATTGGGACTAGGAGCACAGATGGGACTCTCGTATTCAGAGGTTAATGTCTTTTCATCTCTCCCCCTCTTCCTCCTTCAGACAATCCTTTCAGCTTTCAGTGGAAGGGTTTGGAGTGTAGATGTCGTCGGGGGGTATATTCAAGGCATGCCCTGTCTCTGGCGTCGCGGGGTTAATACCTGGATGCCAAGACAAGTCTACAACAATTGGATCGAAGCAACTCCTGATCTTCAGGAGCTGTTGGGACAAGGTTTCAAGATGTGTATTACCGAGAATGCCGAACATGTCCACACGTGTGTTCCACATACCTAAGGGCAAGATGAGGTAGGTTCTTTCAAGTTGAATGTTGTAAAGAATTTTCTCCGACGCGAAAGGCGTTGATATGAATGAATAGTGGTGCTCTACTCTTATTGATGGACACTCCTGGCACTACGGCGGGGATTAGGCAGTTAACCGAGTAGGATGTTTCATATGTTCACCAGCACCGGACGCCAATGCCTTGGCTGTAAACCAATACATCTGTGCAAATCCATTATGCCATAATCTTCCTTTCACTAACGAACGTGTGATGACCAAAGCAACCAAGAACGATCCTCGACTCCGCTGACTGCAGAAACCATGGCAGAAACCGGGTCGTTGCCCCAATACTTGAGTTAATGAGTATCCATATCGATCAGTCAGACATCAGGGGAAACTCAAGTTTGCTATCGTATAGACCAAGTCATTGACCCTAAGGTACAACCAGCCTTCACATGGGATGAAGGTGCGTCTTCGTTTCCCCCTCCCAACAAGGTATCAGGCGATGTACGCATTCAGTTACTAGAGTATGGGCGTCGCACCAGTGAGCTCTGTACAGACCTCCGACTTAGCAATGGCAAGCGCACGTTGGGTTGAAATTCTCGATTGCGACAGAGATGGCCAAATCGATGTCGTGTCTCGCGCAGCGACATTGGCTAGTCTGCCTCCGCCATATGGATCATACTGCCCGGGTACTGCATCATGATTGGGGAAAGGGCTCATGGCGATCGCCTCGCGCTACAAGTCTACGAATAGTCGAGAGCATTTACGAGTCGGGTGGTCAAGCTTCGGGTGGACCGTTTCGAGCACTTACAGATGCAGTGTACTTTCGGACGTCTTGGAAGATCAACTGGCATAACGGCTGTCAGATCACACGAGGGCAGACAGGGTTTATGGGGTGGGTGTTTTCTTTACTTCGGTGTCGAGTTGAATGCCTACGTTCGTCTCATCGTGATCTCCGACAAACTTGGGATGGCCCCGCAGTTATCTGACGATGACAAAACGTGCGAGGAGCTCATCCTGCACAGGGTCAACTGTGTCCTTCACGATGCAGAGCACATCGGATCGAGGCAGGATCAGCTCAATGAACTCCGCGTTCTGCTGGAGTGGCACTGTCAGTTTGTATCAACTGCATATCGAATTCGCCGCCGCGATGATGGCGCAGCGTGCTCGAGGCGTTGTCCACAGTATGCCAGCTTTGGATATCGACTCGGCTGGTGATTGGTGAATCCATGAGAAAGTAGGAAAGGATACGCTTGGATAGAGTGAGATGGAGGTATGAGGCGTCTAGCGACCTACGAGCATGGTGGCGTGCGGCTGAGGCCATCGGTCTTCTCGAGACTGAGATTTTTTTTTTTTTTTGGAGTGTATTTTTGTGCGCCTCGGGGTGAAGAACCCCATATAGGACTTCTGGAACACTGGCATTACATGCCCACTGAGAAACGACTTTGATGAGATTATGGGGGGATAAGGAGAGACAAAAAACTTCGTCACAAAGCTCACTTCGATCCTAGCACTCAAGGCCATCACTAAATTATGGATGATCATATGAGGCATCGTGAAACAATATCAACAGGTATGAGGTAATATCAGCGGCATGATTTGCCTGTCACCTTGTATCAGCATCATAATGCCTCATTAATGCCAGTCAATTATGGGATCAGTTATCAGATTAATATGGTCTGAGTTCAGCTCATGAGTCTTGTGCAATCCTTCTTTGACACTTTGTAGTCATGAGGCCAGTATCATTGCACTGTAGGCTCACAGACCAATATAATATCATTTAGTGAGCATGGGGCCACTGCAATCACATATTCATGACACCATCTGTCAGTTCATTCCTGAGGAATAATGAGGTCTTATCAAGCTTTCATTAGGGTCATGAACTATTATCAAGTAGGTATTAACTATTAAGGACACACTAAGCAAAACAATTACAAGTAGGCAATAACATGATACAGACAGGAATGGGTACAGGTACAGGTATAGGTAAACAGCCCATACCCACAACCTGAGCCTACCTGGAATTACAACAGAATAAAATATTAATTGTATAACTACATCATAAATAAAACATAAAGAAAGAACTGAGCAAACCCAGCTCAAAGCTTAAGCTTGAGATGGGATGGTAATGGGAGGGTTTATATACCCTTTGACATGCACATGGACCATTTGGCCTTGTGCAACCTAATGCTGCATTTTTTGTTGATTGCTGATACACTATTTACCTATATTTGTACTCACTTCATTCACTTGCACAGCTCTCATGGGATAAAAATCCTCTTGTGTCAGCCTCACATCAACTTGTGTGATTTCCACAAGTTGACAAGAATCTTGTGCCTGGTTATGAGGTGGAAAGAGCAGGTAATAATGTTGTGAGGGTAAAATAAGCTGCTTTGGGTCTCACACTGAATTACAAGTTTGAAAAAGGACAGATTATCTGGTTGCAAACATGACATAAGCTGACTACAGAATTGAAATGAGGCATAACCAGGTCTGATCTCATTCTGGCATGGGACAACCTTATGAGTGCCACACTGCCTCATATGAATTTCCAGAAATTTGTGATGTCACTCAACTAGCACAGTCTAGCACTAGTATAAAATCGAGACATCCGAAAAATTAAATAACTTACACACTGAAATACACAAGTAAGACAAATTCACACGTCAAGAGGCCATCGCAGAATCATACAGAGGCTATGCCCGAAAGCTTTTATTCCAACACATTTACCAAATTGCGTATATATTGACCATAGACTGTGGCGACGTGATTACCGACATGAGTCAACGAGATATGACGGAAACGTTCATCCAAGTCTGTCGATTGTCGAATAATGGCAATCTACTCGACGACGGATGTCGCTCAGCTGCTCCCAGGGCACTTCCTGCCCCAAATTGTCAGAAAGCAGAGCACCACTCGAGAATGAAGGAAGAAAAATACTACCGGGTCACGTCCTCTACTCCCTTCCACATTGTCGACATCCCTGTACTCGTCATACTATTGATGGGAGCCGGTGCTAGTGCGTAGTCAGGAGAGCAATCAGGACTCCTCGCCATCTAGCCGCCGGCGTAACTAGCGAAAGTGAGGTCCCACGCAGCCATGCTTATCCGGTTGCGGTGTCGCATTTCTGTCCCAAGCCATGCGTCGCACCGCCACGGCCATGGGTTCAAACGCATCCTCGTCATGGGTCATAGGCCGGAGCTGGAGTACGACTCGAGCAGTTGTATTTGCAGCGTATTCGCTTTTTGTTAATTATCGTGACTTATGAGAATGCACATTAGGTGTATCCCCCAAGGATAACAAAAGACGCCAGGACCGAAATCGGTCCTCAGCTTCATTACGGGCATGCACATTCTCAGCATCAATGACATCTCTCGCTGTTGTGTATGTCTGCATTTTTTCCGCCTGTACCTGAGAAGCGTGTAGGTAATGAGGGTAGTAGAAACGAGTCTCAACGTGATGAGGGAGGTTGGGAAGGGGATTGCAAGCTGGCTGGGAGATGATCTAATTATAAGAATAATATCTTTGTAAGCTCTTCCCAGCACGTCCAGATAAACATGTAAAGCAATAACGTTAACATTATTGCTTTACATGTTTATCTGGACGTTAACGTATATCAGGCCACCTAGGATGCGGAGGAGAATTGATTTGACGGAGGTTCGAAAGCATGTCAACTTTGAGTATCAAGGACAAAAAATACATGAAGAATGAGTAGAAGAAGGCTTAGGGATTCACATTTGCTACAACTACGGGTATAGGTAAGAGTGTAGGTTTAGGAAAACGATGGGGTCAAGGTCGGAGTTCGGATGCCGTTGGCTATGGAATTCTCTGGAGTATCTGCTGTAATGTACCGATGACGCTATCGGGGTTGCCATCGTGTTGCATCCGTTCGATGAAGTTCTGAAGTCCCATCCTTAGAATAGTGTTATCGACGTCAGCATCGGCCCGCATTACTGAACCCGTGAGCATCGCGAGTGTTCTTACAAAAGAAGCAACAAGCTCAGTCGGAAGGTTGGCCGTGGGAGGTGAAAGGACGCCGGAAACAAAAAATTTGAGGATCATATGGTCCCGCTCGGCAATAGGAGAGCCGTGTATTTGGGTTTGTGTATCGCCAGTGACATCTTGCAACCAATCTACCGTCAGGTCATCCGGCGTCCTGTGCATGATACACCTCGCAAGTAATGCGCAAATGGAACGAGAAGTAAGGCGTATGGCAGCGTCAACATCATTCCACATCGCTCGCATAAGGTCGGTATTTGCAAAATGGATCCGTATGTGGAGTATTACCTCTTCCGCAATCGCATCAGGGTTGATTGAAAAAGCCTCAGCGACATGACGGACGGCCTCCAAACATTTATATAGGGCCTGGCGGCGCACAGCCTCGCGAGCTTTTGAGGCGGATGTACCTGCACAGCTTCGTATAAGGGGCAATAGGAGTTCGCAAAGGGCCAACTGGTACTCGATGGAGGTTCTCATAAGTCGGGCGATTGTACTTCTCGGTATAATGGCCACGAACTCCCGGAACTTGCTTTCGTCGACTACCGCGAGCTGATTCAACAGCCAAGTAAGCATCTCGCGGTCCTCATCCTCCGGCGCATTTTCGGCCTCTTTGATGGTCCCTTTGTCTAGGCCATTCGTGAGACAGTCCCTATGTTTCTTGACAGCGTGTTTACGGCTTTCCAACCAATTCTCGATTTGCGGAATGGGCGACCTTTCGCTTGTTCGACCTTGATAATATGGAACCAGGAAGGAGCGAAGTTGGTCCCCGGCTCCACGAAGGATATACGTCGCGAGAAAGAGGAGTGTGTGCCATGTATACCAACAGAATGGCGTCATCGGGGTGCGATATGGACAGTTGTGCTTGATACAGGGGAGTATGGTAAGCGTGAGATACGCCAATCCAACGATTCCGACAATTACAGAGACAACGATTCCCACGGTTTTGTTGATCGGAACGAAGAACATCCCGAGGCCGGCGAAAAACAAGAAAACGGAGAGATGAAGGAGCGTCGGAGCTATCTCGACCACAAGGCGCATCTTGAACGTCTTCGTTCCTCGGTACAAGAACCAGCGGACGCGCGCGCGTTGCATCTGCTGCGTCGGAATTTTGGGCTTTTGGATATAACTGCGTGCCCACTGCTGAAGTAACGTCGAAAACATGGCGGATGAAATGCTAAGTACAAGGCTAGTCAGCCACATTGCATTGACGCAAACATTGAGCGCGGTGGGGTAGGGCGGTTGCGTCACGACCTGTGTGGGGACGGTGTAATTCGTGGGCGAGGCAAGTTGCTGCGAAATTCTGCGAAGAAGATCTACTGTCTGACCGCCGGTATCGGGGGACAGCTTTTTGTAGCTTTCGATGATAAAAGCAGCAATGATTGCGGAGAAAAGACTGGTCTTCCGGGGTGTCATTACTACGACGGAGGGAGAGACGGATGATTTGGACCTACGAAAGTAACCAGGGCGGTTGCATCGTCCTTCCAGATGTCAGTAATGCGGTTATCGGGCTCCTTGAGCTCATGCATATACATAGTCCACATCCCCTTCTCCGAATCTTCTTGGGCTGTGGTGCATGTGATGCGTCAATATAGCAATGCAATTCCCACTAGTACCTAACCTACTATGATTGCCTGTCTGGCCTCCCGGCGTGGCCAGGAGTGAGTCAGGTCGATTGGCTGGCCACAGTTCCTCCATCTAAATGGTAGACTGATGGGATGGCATGAATGGTGTGATGAAGAAAGATCTGAGGATTGATGATGATGATGATGATGATGAGAGTTGCTCTCTCGAGCTGTCATGTGACGCTGAGTGGCCCCGACTGACGCGTGGACTCAACAGCCCGATCATCCTTCCAACGACCGACAACCTGTCCTGCCCTCTGGTCATAGGTACAATTTCGATATCTTACATGAATTGTCATCTGTGACCGCTGAGACCCTGAGCCAATCGGCTTGTGTCGACTGCACCCCCCTGTCTGCATGATACAGTAGTGACAATACCCTTGTGGAGTGACTACATCAGCATAGTGCTGTGCTTGGCCCGGCCTGAGGCCATGAGCCGGGCCAAGCCAGGCCCAAATAGGCCGGGCCAAGCCGGGCCAAAGTGATGGCTCCAGGAGGGCTTTGGCCCGGCCTGGTGTCTGAAAAGCCAAAGCCAGGCTGTCAGGCCATAGAAAGTAGGGTTGCCAAAGTTCAGTTCAGTTCAGTTCTTAGCACTTTTTGCTGAACTGTGAACTGAACTTTTACCATTTTTGCTGAACTGAACTGAGAACTGAACTGAACTGGGAAGAACTGGTTCTTATCAGTTCAGTTCAGTTCAGTTCTCAGTTTGAACTGGATGAACTGAGAGAATTTTTATTATTATCTACATATCTATCAAATCTGAATCAATTCTACTACATTATGAGCCTTAGCCTCAACAGAGGCATCAATCAAGTGAGATTTATAGTGCCCTAAGTGTCAACACAAAGTAAACCTAATTTACTGGCACACAACTCAGTGTGCACCCATTTTCTACACTCCCCTGCTTTTCACAGACAGCTCAGGGGATGACTAGAAATGTTTTTGATGGAAAAGGGGAGCTGCAAGATGCTTTATTTGAGGTTTTTGAGGTGTGGCCAGTGTGCTCAACTCGGGATGCACATGATGCCACATGTGACAGTGTGTGACAGCCTCGATAGGCCTCACATCCTTTTGCATTCCTCCACAACATGATGGCCCCTCACTTGGCTCCAAAACGTTAACAGTGACAACAGTAGCCAATAATCTGAGGCAACAGGGGGCATGAGGAGAGGTAAGTGGCCACCTTTGCTAGTGGCCCTGGTGAACTGACTTGTTTTTTGAGTGGCAAGATTTATCTTCTAGGGCAATCAATGGTGCCCTTTGCACTCGCTCATCCAGCCTCAAAATGCCTTGTCCAGTCATGTGTCGCCTCCCAAGGTGGCTTTCTCTTGGGCTGGCAAGTGCCCCTCAGTCCCATAATGGCCGGTGCACCCTCCAGCAACATCCTTCACAGCAGCTGGATGGGCTTGGTTGCACCTGCTCTCAATTGTCAAAGTGAGCGTGCACACTCCTGCGCATTGTATCGTGGTGTCAAAAGGCCCCTGCCATCGCACATAATTGGCCCCATTTGCAGCAGCAGTGCTTTGAGCACTCGCTCACACTCATTCAAGTTGAGTCACCACACCTTGCTGCACACGCGCTCACCCTCCATTGTATCGAGTTGTGGCACCATATTGCACCCACACTTGTGCTTGTGCCCACATTGCCTTGTGGTGGCAGTACCTCAAGCATGCACTTGCCCTTGGTCGAGTGGCATTGTGGTGCTGTGTTGGGACCTCGCCACACTGCAGCCATGTTGTCTTGCACTGCCTGATTGACCTGCACCCATCTTTGCATCCTGCCCAAGGCTCTAATGCCTTGGGTTTCACAGTTGCAGCTCCCTCAGTCACACTGTTGAGCTCAATGCTTGCAGTGTCTTCAGTGGGGGCAGGTTCAGCCCTTGCAGCCAACAAGACTCCCCCTCACTTGCACACCTTAACAATGGCAGGCCTGACTGCCTCTGCCTCGGGATTTAGGGCTGTGTTGACAGGCCCAAGGCTTCCAGAGGACAGGTAAGTCCCCCAATGCTGACAATGCTCCCCCTGTTCATCTAGGTCTTTGGCAGCACAATTGAGTGCCCTTAAAACTTCAAGATAAGGTGAAAATGTATGAGAGGTACAAGGGGGTTTCCTCTTGGACCTGCAAGTGCCCACTACCTTCAAGGTGACTGGCACATCCTCCAGTGACATGTCTTGCAGTGGCAAGGTGTGCTCAATGGCAGCAATACCTGACAGCCAGTCAGGCTTTTGTACAGCAGGGTCCCCTTATGTTGGCAAAGTGTGATCATGCTCGCTCTTGGTTGGGGTTCCCCGTTGCAATGTCTGGGGCAAATTTGTGCTCACTCTCAGTCAGCCACTCACAGCACTGCTGCGAGTACCTGTTTATTATCTGACAAGTCATGCCATGGCATCCTGCTGTGCGCACACTTGCACACACTCACAGCCACCCACAGCAGTGCCTAGAGCTAGGAAGTTTGGTTTGAACCAGTCCAAACCTGGTTCTCAAATATGCCATGAGTCCTGAACCGAGAACCAGAACTGCTCAGCCCAATGGCTGAACTGAACTGGGGCTGAACCTGAACTGTCAGTTCAGTTCAGCCAGTTCAGGTTCTTTGTGTCAGTTCAGAACTGAACTTCAGCAACCCTATATATACAAGAAGGAGGGTGTGACATGACTAGGTATCTCTGTACATAGTAAAGGAGTGACCAGAGAAATGATAAGTAGATATAATCCCAATAAGGGATGCTTCCATCCTAGTATGGAGGTGAGGCATGTGCACTTCAACAGCAGATAGACTAGATAGAGTCTTGAGGGAGCTGAGGAGAGCAAGTAAAATGCTCTAGCACACAATAGACAAGAGGAGAGGGGATAGAATGTATAGGGAACAACATGGGTATGGGGTACCCATGACAGGTCACAGGTACAGGTACCCAGGGGTAGGGTACAGGTTGCTGTTTTTGTACCCATGGACCCATGGCCCGGTACCTGTGACCCATGGCTGCACCTGTGCTGAACTGACTAAGTCGTTCGGAGTTTGCAAATAATGGTACTGTACAGTAGCACTTCCCGAGCCATAAAAAATAATACCCTTGTTTTACATATGTGCGAACCCAACATGAGCCCAAAAAGGGTATTGCGTCCCACAGAGAAGGCTCAGGCTCAATTGGAATTACAAAAGGAATGCCTCAAATGGAAGGCCAACGATAATGAAGATCTGACACAAAACAAGCAGACTCGAGAAGATGCTGCATCAAGTAGGGGTCAAAGTTTACCAGAAAGCTCCACCAACACCTTCGATGCTGAGACAACCCCCTCAATCATCAATCTCACCGAGAGCGGGGCTGAGAGTGCTGATGATGCAGGCAACACAGATGAGGACAAGCAAGACGAGAACTCTGATGCAGAGCTAGGTATGAACGATTTGTGGTAACTAGAACAACATCTGAATGCTTATCATTCTTCCAGAGTGCATGAAAAAAGACTGGAGCGCACCGGTTTATGCTTTCTTTGCACCCAACCCCACCATCGAATATGTGGGTGGACGCCACTCACATCTCTTCAAGTGTCTTGCAAAGGGATGCAAAAAGCATGTGCAACAATTTCTTGACAAAGGTGATGCAACGTCAACAGGGAATATGCATAAGCACGTCAAGTCATGCTGGGGTGAGGATGTATCTCACAAGGTATTGACTGCAAAGAATACTGAGGCCACTCATAATGCTGTGAAGAGTTATCTTGCCAATGGATCTATAACCACAGCCTTTGAGCGAAAGGGAGATGGACAGGTACAATACTCTCACCAGCAACACATGAAGATAGAAACAAGGTACGATTGATCAGATCTGTGTCCAGCAACGCTAATGGCATGGGTAGGGTCGAGATTGTCCGATGGGTTGCTGAAAGCACATGCCCATTCAATATTGTCAATGATCCTGGATTCCAGCATTTAATGAAGACAGGGAGGCCACATTATTACATACCTAGTTCCGTGACAGTGTCCCGCAACGTCCGGTATGTGTTTATCCAAGCACGCCACAGGCTTGCTGCCAAGTTGCAGGTATGTCGACATGAGTTGGGTGTTGTGCAAAGTAATAAAAGACTGACTAACCTGAAGGCATATGAAGGCGATCTTAACTTTGCAACGGACACATGGACAGCACCGAACCACCGTGCATTCTCCGCACTCACTGTCCACCTGGAAGAAAAGGGGGAAATGTTAATGATACCGCTCAATATATGGGAGATCGCAAAAGTAAGTGGCATGTATGATGTTTGATCAGCGCTGACCAAAAACACACAGTCACATACTGGGGAGGTGTTGGCAAACGAATTAAAAAAAGTGCTAGACGATTTTGGGATTAGCGATAAAGTCGGTGTCCTTTTGAATAGTGAGGGTGCATGCTTACCTGATTTTGGTTGCATTCGGTTTGAAGATGCTGAGTGTGACGTGCAATAATGCATCAGCAAACGACACAATGGTAGACAAGTTGGAACTGTTGATAGAACAGTTCAATGGGCAGGCGTCGAGGGCCCGGTGCATCCTGCATGTCGGAAACCTAGTTGCAAAGACGATAATAAAGCAATTTGACGTACCACAAGGCCAGAAGGGGGCAGAGGCAGGTCAAGAGGATAAGGACTTGCAAGCACTCGCAGATGGAGTCGATGTTGAAGACTACGAGATGATTGGCAGGATTGGCAAAGATCCAGAGAAGGACGATGATATGGATGGCTGGGTTGATGAGGTCAGTCTCCTGAGCACTCAAGAAAAGGCCAAACTCGAGAATGATATTCGGCCAGTTAGGTTTGCATTGACAAAGGTAATTAGTACCTTTACTACCTTACCTGATGCTTTTCAGGTTCACAGATTCGATTTCCCGACAGGTGCGCAGGTTGTCCTTCAAAATCATACACTCGACAACCCTGCTCCTCCCTGCATGGGACTCTGCTTGCAAGGAAGTGGGCTTGGGCATGTGGCGGATCCCACGCGATGTCTCAACCCATTGGAACTTGACCTTTGATATGGTGGATTTTGTAATCAAGTATCGACTTGCTGTTGACGTTGTGACCGATAAAAGACGACTTGGACTGGGCATGTATGCCCTTGACGAGCATGAGTGGAAGATACTTGACCAACTGCAAGGCGTGTTGAAGGTGAAAAAGTTGCCTTGCTGGCGCCGTGTGGCTTTGTCGGAGTCTGACATATGACTAATCAACAAACCCAGGTCCTCAAGGACGCCACACTCTTCTTTTCTTGAGGGACAGTGAACCTTGCAATGGTTATCCCTGCTATGATCTGTCTCGGGATCGTTATCGCGATAGCGATCAAGTGAAGTTCTGGTATTCAAGTAGATCAGCAGAGGGAGTAGAAACTCAACCTATGCATCAAGCGGTCTTGCAATAGGACTGAATGTGGTCCTAAGTCGAGTGAAGTCGCGTGATGCCTAATTAGGCAGGAGACCGGGCTGAGATGGTCTGGGACAGGTGGTGCACAGGCAAGTTGATTGATATAGCTCAATCAGTAAGCTCCAGACGACTTGCGAATGAACACAAGTCAAAAAGTAAATGTTTCAGAAAAAGAAGAGGGCCTTGGATGTGCACACAGGAGAGTAGAAGCAATAAGATGATATCTGAGTTAACTCAGGCTTAGGGCCTAAGTTCAGTACTAGCGCAAGTATAAATACAAGTATTCTACTGGGTGACAAATCAGTCTTGCTAAGCGGTTGACTAAGCTGACTAAATGCAATCAGTAATGCTAAGTAATCAATCAGGGAATCAAGTAATCAGACAAGAGGGATCAGTAAGCAATGAATCAGTGAGTGACAAGAAGTATAGTAAATGAGCTGATGAATCACAGAACAATCAGTAAGTAATCTGACAAACAGATGACGTCGAGCTGATCAATGGTACAGTAAGCAGATCATGAGAACAAGGATAGTGATAGAAGAACAGTAATCAGTACAGTAATAGAACATTCAAGGAATAGAATGTAGCGGAAGGTTCTGGAAGTCACATGATGTGACATGTGATCAGTCATGTGAGTGATCACCTGATGCAGCACCTGACCAGTCATGTGACTGGTCACCTGACAGGGCATGTGATCTGTCATGTGACAGATCATGTGGGGGTTCTGGAGATTCTGGATAAGACACGAAAGGCAGTGAGTCCCAGGGGATTTGCTGGGAAGTACAGGCAAGGGTACAGGAAGGGTCCGTGGGAGGACCAGGGCCAGAGCTTGTAACAATCCCGGCCATGGACTACATTGATGAAGTATTCACCACTGGCATGCTTGCTGAGCAAGCCCTCGACCCAGCAATTCACACGGCAGTTGGACTTGCCGAGAAGACCCTCAACAAGTACTATTCCCTCACCGATTTGTCCAGGGTTTATCGTGTCACCATGAGTAAGTTCTTTCCACCACTCAAGAGTCAAGATGGTTATGCTACTGACCCTATGTTTCAGTCCTGCATCCCCAGCACAAATTGGACTATTTCCGGCATGCAAAATGGCCAGCGGATTGGGTCGACACAGCGCAGTCCCTTGTCCACAACATATTTGACTTGTACACTGCTATTTGTACTGCTGATGACGCAGGATCCTCCAACTGTAATGTGGTTGACTCTGACCATCAGGCTCACTCGACAAATATTTTTGACAACCTTCCCTCTCTCACAAGAATCAATTCGATGCACTGCAAACATGATGAACTTGATGCATACTTGGCCACCAGTGTGGAGGACATTTCTCCGGGGGATGCTATCAAATGGTGGCTCGAACACCGTCCAAGATTCCCCTGCCTTGCGCGAATGGCTATTGACTATCTGACGATTCCTGGTATGTCATCATAATGCCAGCTTCGTATCATCCTAATGTAGTTCTCACTAATCCATAATCATAGCCACATCTGTTGACATCGAGCACCTCTTCAGTAAGGGTCGCATCACCCTTCCCTATCTTTGCAACTGTTTGTCAGCACAGACCACACGTGCATTGCTCTGTCTTGGTCAATGGACCAAACTCAACTTAATCAAGGACTGCAATCTCCACAAGGCAATCAACCAGGTGTCAGACATGACATGCACACCAGATAAGCAGGATGAAGACGAAGTTCTGGATGGATGGGATAAGGTTGTTTGACCCTGCGGCATAGAACTTGCATTTGTGCACTCAATTTTTTTTTGTCTCACTTTCTTGTCGTTCCTCTTGCACCTGAGCAGCATCTATGCTCATGCAATCTCATTAAAAGATATCATTTTGCTTGCCTCCCCCTCATTATTGGACAGCAAAGCTGATTCCCGCAGAATCCCGCCACGGTACCACCATCTGGTGCTGCCCAGTTCACACACCTGCCCGCCGCCTTGCAAGGCGAAATAGGGCCGCTCTACAAGGACAAACCACAGGACTGCCCCCGCCACGTGACACATCGTGCCTTCTCTGAGACTCTGCGATGCTCCTGGACAAACTAGGGACCTAGGGTGTGGCACATGCTCTTCTGGAGAGCCTTCAATTGAACATGGCAATGAAAGCTTGCTGGCATTGCCGCATCTGCATATGCTAAACGACAAATACCCATTGTGGACCCGGGGGTAGACCCATGACAACGCATGTACCCATACACCTGTGGGAAACACCCGTACCCCTGTCATGGGTATGGGTAACTCACAGGTACGGGTACGGGTTGTGGCCTTGGCACCTGGGGGTTTACCCATGTAGTTCCCTAAGAATGTATGGTGATCCCTTATCCTCTGGGCAGATGGTGTGAAGAAGCTACAAGTTGAGAATTAAGTTAAGCTTAGGGCTCAACTTCATACAGAACACTTCTTAAATACAGGAGGGACCCTAGTACTACCAGTACTGATCCTAGGGTCCAGAACACATCTGTAACATGGCCTACAAGTAGGGTTCTGCATGGGTGAACCTGCAGGTGAGCATTCTCATGCTTCCCAGCTCCATAGCAAAAAATTTTCATCCAAAAAGGTTGAGAAATGACAGAGATATGGTATCTCAGTCATTTCTTAACCATTTTAGATGAATTTTTTTTTGCTATGAAGCTAAAAAGCATGAGAAAACACTTGTACAGGTGCACCTGTGCAGATCCCTACCTACAAGTATAGGGAACATCTGGGACAAGTCAGGTCAAGTCACAGTCACAGCTAATAGTACAAGGATTCTCAGGCAATCCAGAGAGCCTCAGTCCCAGTGAGAAGTCGCTATTTTGAGATCACTTAATATCAATTCCCATCATGTGTGTGATCTGGTGTGATCTGATGCGAAAAGTGGGTCTATTCTGTGATGATTATCGTTTCATATCACAGATCCTCTATGTCCACATCACATGTGTAATATCCTTATCACGCTACATATTTTCTTATCACTCGGTTGATATAATGTGATCAGAAATTATGTCAATTGACATTGCATCACTCATTACATCGTATGGGATCAATTCCCATCAGTTTACATACACAGTGGTCCAATCACATGAAAATGTGTCTTACCAAACTGTATCAAAACCCCTCAGACTTATAACGATCCCAGATTCTTGACTTGGAGCATGTGGATCCATGAACATAAAGTGAAGGAGGGGCCCATATGGGGGAGAGCAAATGATTAGCCAACATCCTTGAATATCGCATGGTATGCAGGTCAGGGGGAGTCAGGGGAATGGATGCAGAAAGAGGTGAGGGGGAGCGATTCCAAAAGCAGATAAAATGTTAGTATAGTGAATTCTACAAATCAATACACTTGTACCTAATCTACCACCTTGTCTGTGAATTTGGGGAATTCATTCAGGCTGCACAACTGAGAGGTCCAATGCAAGCTTGAAAAGCTTGAGCTGCTGCAGGAAGCCTTTGAGATCAAGTTTATCGAGTTCTATGCCCCCTAGTGAGCGCCTACCGCTGCATTCTAACAATGTGCCCAACCTGGTGAGCCTGTGCCTCAGAAGCTTGTTCCGGCCCACCAGAGATTCTGTGAAAGCAAGGGACCTTGCATGGGCACAGGTTTGCCATGTTCTCTTGGAAAAGGAAAGATACTTGGGTGAAGTGATCACAGAGCAGGAATATGGAGGCAAGAATGGCAACAGAGCTTCCAAGTTGCTGGGCTGCATTGATGCAGGTACACAACTGGGTCGAGGCGTCAACATCTTGGCCATGTGAGTGTAAGTGAAACATGAGGTGAAGAGCAAAAAGTTAGGCACATACCTCTGTCGAAAGTATTGATGGTTCCAAGTGAGGACTGTGATGAGTGATAGAGGGCCATGTGCATACAGTGGGTATCTATCGGAGGTGGTGGAGGGATAGTGGAGCTATAAGATGAGTAATGTCAGCACTGGTGAGCGAGTTATGACAGATGCGATCGGCACTCACTGCACAAAGTACCAAGCTGCAATGAGTGCAGCTGCTGTCACATGCAATACCCTGTGTGCCACTGCCCATGTCCGAAACCAGACGAAATTGTCCCCACAATTGCCTAATTGGCCCATCCATCAAAGTGCCACTCAAGTTCTGAACTGGGATGAGAGAAATAACCGACAAGAAGCAAGCGAAAGGTAAGCATAATTTCAACAACAATCGGGCAGCCATTGACTTACTTCCTTTCGAGAAGATCGGCAACCTTCTGGGCTGCTTTGGTTAGGGAGAGCGCAACAGATGCATGGCCTGCAGACTGGTGTCTATGCATAATAACCTGGGCAGACGCGCTGAAGCCATGGAGGCATAACTCATTAGTATTGGCAGAGATGAACACACTACACACACATCACAAGAGTTGCCTTGAAAGAAGGAACCTCTCTGGTCTGCATAGCCAGGGGCACACTTTGCTGGTGTAGCGGGGCATCAGATTTTTGTTATTGAATTGAAGGCAGAGGTGGGGATTATGTTACGACCCAGGTACCATTTTTCTCATTTCAGATCACCTGATTACCTACTTGACTGTTTCCTTTCTGGACTGATGACTCATTGTTACCTATCTCCTATCTCCTAACCCCGTGTGACTCATACTCATGACTCAGACTCATACAACTCATTCCTAGGATCGGTACTTACGGTTGTGGCTGATGACTCATTACTATACGACTCATTTGACTCTGACTCACTGTATTAGGGTAATGACTCTACCCTAGGATCCCGATACTTGGTGGCTTGGAAGTAGTATAAGTAGCACCAGTTTGTAGCCTCATGTACTCCAAGCC